>NEWO01000081.1:217520-229036 GCA_003013225.1 Phalaenopsis aphrodite
ATATATATATATATATATATATATATATATATATATATATATATATATATATATATATATATATATATATTAATATATATTTTAAAGGAGCTAAAGTAGCTCCAGATTCATTAAACCCAAAAAGAAGTTTACAAAACTTGGAAGGAAAGCCTCCCAAAAGAACCCGAACTAACAAAGAATTCTAATATAAGGGAGGGCCAAGAGGTCTCATTTCAAAAAAGCTAAATGAGGAGAAAAATTTTAACTGATCTGAATTTTCTTAGAGTGGAGCCCAAGCGTTGCAAGGCAATTTGTTGGCCTATTGCATTCCCTGTAAATATGAGAATAAATTAAACTAAGTCCCATACTCGGTCTTTGGATCGTATTAATCCAATACACAAGACTCCAAGGGCATGGCGTCCTTCCATTTAAAATGCTGATTAGAATCAAGGAATTTGATTCTACAAGAACTTGATCAAAACCAAACCTCTTTGCAATGAAAATGGCCTAAAAGACTGCTTGTATTTCTGCCTCCAGAAGATCTTCAGCCCAGGCAGGAGAGTGGAAATAAAGAAAGCAATTACCCTTATGGTCTATGAATACCCCTCCTATCCCAGCACGAGGGGCTAAAAAACTTCCATCGGTGTTCACTTTGATCCAAATAGAAGGAGGAGGCTTCCAATAGAGGAGAGTAAAGGAGGGATTCCTTGGATTACTTTGAACTTTTTAGCCTAGAATGTCAGGAAACTTCTTATATCTGGAAGGTTTCTGCAAATAAAATGAGAAATTATTAGCAATTGCAGTAGCTTCCAATCTTGAATCCTCAAACTTGATGTATTTCTTTCCATCAAAACAAAATAGACAATAATGCAAGGCACAGGAAAGAAGGATTGGTCTAGCCATTTATTCCAGCACTGAAAAAAGTTAAACTAGGAAAATTGTAAAGTATGAATCTTCAGTCTGGGCAGTAAAGAACTCCAAACTTTCTGGATAAAAGCATAGCTAAAGAAGATGTGTTTAATTGACTCTTCCTCAGATCTACAGAAAACACACCTAGAAGGTCCCCTTAGGCCCTTCAATTTCATTATGTCATATGTTGGTAGCATCTAGTAGAAGAGCCTCCAACAGAAAAAATACATAAAAGGTGATAGGAATTTGCTCCAGATCATAGATCCCCATTGGACATCCTGCAAAGGGAAATAGATTTTTAAAATAACAGCTGACAAAGTATGAGACAAGCTCCTTTTATGCACAAATCTATCTTTCTTAGCATAATCTATAGGTATCCTCATAACTTTGCTGATTTGAGAGGTGTCCGGAATATTCTGAAGTGCCTGCAAGTTCCAGCTATCATCAGTCCAAAGATTAGGCACCTGAAGTGAGACATCAACAAGCTGAGGGGAGCAAGGGACCATCTTGCCCTCCCCAGTCTAGTTATCAAGCCAAAAATTTAACTTGCCTTCCCCCAATTCTTGTATGAAAAGATTTTCAGCCTTGGACCTGACTTTCAGCATATTAATCCAAGTTCTTGAATCACAAATTTTCCTTGCCACTAAAGAGAGATGTAGATCCTTATAGTATGTACCTTTCATAAATTTGGTCCATAAAAAATATTATGCTCTGAACATAATCCAAAGTTTACAGAAGTTGGTTTGGGTGATATGTTGAATACTCTTGAAGCCCAAAACTCTAGCTCTGGTAGCTTTGCAGACCTTCTGCCATCTCACTCAGTGCACTTGCTTCCTTTGACCAGCCCACTAAAATCTATTAAAGGTCCTTTCAAGTGTGTTCTGGAAAAAGTTCTTCATCACGGGTACTTGGGATAAGTATGAAGGGAGAGTTGCCAAGATATTTCAAAGAAGAGTAATTGTACCTCCATTAAATAGAAAAGAAGTTGACCAAAAGTTTAGTTTGTCTTGAATCTTCACTACATTCTCATCAAATTGAATTTGCCTTGTCCTCCATTTCAACAGATATGCTCCCAAGTACTTTAAAGGAAGGGAACTAGTGAAAAATCCAGTGCAGTCAATGATCTAGTGTTTTATTTCAGGTTTAATTCTTTTGCTGAAGATAACCATACATTTTTTAGAATTGAATTGCATTCCAGAACTTGATTGAAACTTATCCAAACATTGGAAAATTAGTCTAAAAGCTGGCTTAGTAGCTTTAGCAAATAAAACAATATCATCAGCAAATGCTAAATTGTTAACAACAATATTAGATTTATGATTAAATAAGGTTGGGGAGAGTTGGCAATGAGCTAATTTAGAAGCCTGGAGAAAATCAAAACCAAGAATAAAAATGGTAAGGGACAAGGGTCACCTTACTTGATTCCTCTAGAAGCACTAAAGAAGTCATGTGACATACCATTGATGAAAACTAAGTGGTAGTTATTAGATAACTACCTATTGATAAGAGAAATGAAAAGAATAGAAAAACCTCTTACAGTAAGCTCTTCCTCAATGAAGTCCCAATGTATGGTGTAATAAAGTTTTTTTGATATCAAGTTTGAAGATAAGATTCCCACCTTTGCACTGTTTATCCAGATCCAAAACCAATTCCTGAGCCAAAAGACAATGCTTCTCCTTTTTATGAAGGCAGACTAATTTTCACATATGAGATGAGGGAGGTGTGGTTGAATTCTGTTTGAGATCACTTTACTGATGATCTTAGACATTACATTTGTAAGGCTAGTAGGAAGATTAGAACAATGGTAGAACATTTGAAGTAGTTAGGAAGATCCATCCCTCTAAACAAACTCTGAGCAACTTCCATAATATCATATTTAATAATATTCCATGTCTTTTTATCGAAATCTACAAAAAATCCATTAGGGCCAACAAATTTCGAATTTTCAATGAAGGCTAAGGCTGACCAGAGTTCCTCCTCATCGGGCATAAAAGCAAGATCAAGATCCCTTGTGTACTCCACATTATGGAAGAATGATCCCTTTGAATTAGGACTCTAGTTCATTGAGGCTGAGTAAAGAGATCTTGAAAGTAATTAACAACACTTGATGCAATAGAATCTGCAGAATTAAACCAGACCTTAGAAGAGTCCTAGATCTTATGAAGAGTGTTACATTTCCTCCTATAATTGATGCAAGCATGAAAATATTTAGAATTCCTTTCCGCCTCATAGAATTTAGCCTTGGCAGCCTTTTGTGCATAAAACTTCTGCATAGAAATAACATTCATTAAGAATTCATTTGCTATTACCAGTTCAGACCCCAGGTCAGGATTGAGCTCCAATCTTTCATCCAGTTGTGCAACCCGTTCTTTCAGCCTCCTGAATCTTCTTTTTTGTATCCCTCAGTACAGACTAATTCCAAGTAGATAGATGCTTACCAAGCTTTTTATGAAGTTGCCAAAGTTTGATCAAAGGGTTATGATGAGGGCAGTCCTTCCACACCGGAGCCACTTGATTAGGAAAATCATTGTGGGAAGACCACATATTTAGGTATCTAAAACTAGATTTTCTTTTGGAGGGGGAAGCTGCAATAGAAAGAAGAAGGGGTCTATGGTCTGAACCAGTCATGCTGAGGTGTTGAACAGAAGTGTGCAGAAATTAAGTGAGCCAAGAAGAATTGACTGGCACTCTATACAGTCCTTCTCATAGTCAGCCTCTTCTCCAAGTGTATTTTGGGCCATTAAATCGTAGGTCAAATAAACTAGCCAAGCTAATGTTGTCATTGAAAGATTGATTTGGTTTAGATCAGTTGGCCTGGCCCCAAGTTTTTCAGAAGGAGCTGAAAGGCAGTTGAAGTCGCTCTAACAATCCAAATATAATTACAAGATTTGCTAATATCTTGAAGGTTGCACCATAACTCCCTTCGAGTTGTGATTGAACTTCCGACATAGATGAAAGTAGCCAGGCCATCTTTACCTCCAATGTTGAATTGTAAATGGTGAAATTGTGAATGATCCCTTAAGATATCACATTGAATCTCCTTTCTGCATAGAATCCAAATTTTGTTATTAAGATTTGAGAATTTTGAAAAGCCATCGAACTTTTTCAAAATCTTATGAGGGTGTTTGGAGACCATAGGCTCCAAGATTACTATGATCCAAATTTTATACATCATTTTAAGGGAAAGGTGTCTGTTAAGGGACATTGGATGAGCCAATCCCCTAACATTCCAGCAAAGAAAGCTCCCTTGTTATATTCATTTTAAACCAACAACTTCTCCTATGTTGATGACCGACAATTTTTGGAGACTCCGCTATGGACAAATTTCTCTATCCATTATGAACACGACGTTTTGCCCTAATACATCGGTAATGTGACCATATCCCTCATGGTCCATATTACCATTCTCATGTTGGCATGCTTTGCCCATTCCTTTCTTTGGCAAGTACGATCAACTGTCTTTTTTATTATCCTAGAAGACTAGAGAGGAACCCACTAGCATAGAAATTCAGATCACTTCTTTTCTCTCTTTGGAAGGCACACAGATGGTCATGAACCTCAAACACTTGGAAGGTTGAGAACAACATGTGAGGATTCAAAGGATGAGTCTCCATAGGATTATTGAACTTAGGGCATTCTGGGTGGCTAGGGCTTCATCTCACACCACACACCCCAAACTTCCCCACTTGTCGTAAACCCTAAACCCTATTCAATGAATAACCTCCTTTTTTTTACTCTTTAAGAAACTCACATGGATGGTCCCAAGCATCCAGCCTTTGGTTGAGATGGTTAGGACCAACATGTCAAAGTTCATAAAGGAGTGGTCATTTGGCAAGACTTGGTTCAAAAGTGGCTAAGTGTGGTCAAAACCCAAGAACAAGTACCGCTAAACCCTAAATCTACCTAAAATACATAATTTAGTCAAAATTCCTCAATATTTCCAAAACCCCAATTTCCATCCAATTTACCAAATCAACCCTGATTTTCACCTAATTCACTCCTAAAACACAAAATTCCAAATTCAAACTCAATTCCACCAATTTCAAAACCTAAAGTCAAACTCAAGCCAAATCCCCCTAAATTGACCCTAAATCCAGATTCCACCAAATTGAACCCATGAGCCAAAATCAAACCCAAATTGAAATTCAAGTTCAATTCTCACCATTACAAGTCCTAAAATTCACCAAAGGCCAAAATTAACCCTCTCATCTCGTGATTAAATTTTAAGAGCTCATCATGATTAGATTTCAAAAGCCACCTTACCTAATTTTTGCTCAAGCTTTAATGCCTTTGAAAATCCCAAAGCCCACATGACAATTTCATATTTATAATCCATTTAATCAAATCAAATCATAGATTATGTCATACATGATTAAATTATCCCACATTTGGATTTATTCTAACACCTCTCTAAAATCTGCAAAATTCCTAAATCCTTCTTCATGAGAGTTGGCTAAGCCGCATGCAAACCATGGAGTCTTCTCCAAAACACAGGTGAGCCATGGAAAGTCCACCATGCCCTAAGGGAAAAAAGGAGGACCTCCTTTCACCTCTCACCAAAGTGACTCACCCAAACCTATGCTTAACCCAAATCCCCATGTTTGCGACTTGTCCAACCAAAACCCATAAAGCCCAATCCTCATGATAAACAAGGACAAACTATTTTCATGTATAGACCAAAAGTTTTCAAAAAGTAATTCAAAGTTATTCCCTTCAAACCAAAACGAATCTCACATGACACAAAATGACAAGTAAAAATAAAATAAAATTAATAATAGAATAAATATGCATATTAAAATTACAAAAAAAAGAAGATAAGGAACAAATTTTAATATATATATATATATATATATATATATATATATATAAAGAAAGAGCAACATATGGCTCCTTACATGTTAATCGACAAAAAGTGTTATAAGAAAATAGGGAGAGGATCCCCCGCTACCAAAATCCCAAAAAATATTACAATACTCACTCAAATATGTGGGTTCCTCGTCCACAAAACAACTCGATGCAAAAAAAAAAATCCCAAAAACAAAACACTAATGCCGACATCAAAATTATACCCAACACAAGAGAAGTATACCCAAAAGTCTCTAAGTGTAGCAAAAAGGAAACCAACAACCAAGAGGATATGATCTTCGACTGTAGAGATCCTCGCAGCGATGTGGAATAATATATGGAAAATCTCCAGAAGATACTTGCACAAAAAAGGAGAAACTCCAAGCCAAAAGAGGATCAAAGTGATAAATCGATGAGCCATAAAAAGGTAGAACTTCGGGTCGAGGTAAATGACAAAAAAGCTAAACAGTTGTGGACCTAACCCACCCTGTCTGAAACCCCAAACACAAACCATGTAGCTAAAATAAAAATGATGGAAAGCTTCTTTAAAAGCCCATAACTCATGATGTCGCAACCAAAGAACAAGAGCATGAAATGAAAATAAATCTCCCTAACATCTACAGATATAGAATGGTTCACAAACTCCAAACCGAAAAACCAAACTGGAGTAGAGATTTTCATTCTTAGTAAATAAAATAGGAAAATCGTAAGATAAGCAATATCAACCGTCAACATTCCGAACATAAGGGGCATCCAAAGAGTCACCAATCATCAGGACTTTAAGAGGGGAGGGCGGAGCCGTACCAACTATAACATTAGAGGTTGTGGCCCCAAGCTGGGCAACCCAATTAGCCGCCCTATTACCTTCCCGATGAATAAACTTCTAGGTAACAGAGATAGTAGAGGAGAAACGTTCAATCCAATTTATATAGTAAGCAATATCATAAATCACTTGCTGAACAAAATTTAAGAAATCAAAGAGTAGCTTGGAATCAGTCTCAATCTCAAGATTATACCAATTCAAAGACACCGCAATAGTAACAACCATCAAAATCGCATGAGCTTCAGCTTCCAAAGGAGAAGCAGCAGATGAAGGAGAAGAGAAAAACATATTGCAGTTACCCTTATCATTTCTTGCAACTCCACCAAAACTAGCACTAAGAGGGTTCCAACTCCCATCCGTACTAATTTTCACCCACCCAATAGGAGGCGAACGCCATCTCACTAATAATGGTAGATGCGACAGAGTCGTCTTCCCCGGAGAAGGGTGTACAAGGGAGTCGAAATAGGTAATACCAGACTAAAAACCATCCTTCATACCACTAAACTTAAAAATTCTAAGAGTAAGACAACATCATCAGTATTGGCTAAATGAGAAATATTGGCAAAAATATTAGAGCAAAGAGCCGTTCCATTATCATGCTTTATATCGTTCCGAGCCATCCAAAGGAACCAACAAATAATGTAAGGATAGGTCTGCAAAAAATGATTACGTCTTCCATCCAAGTTACATAAATAGGTGGTGGAAATTAAGTCCGTAGCAGGATACATAGTGGTACTAAACCAATGACCCCCTGTCTTCTAGATTTGTAAAGTGAAAGGGCAAATGAAAAATAAATGCTCCATAGTTTCCTCATCAACATTACACATCACACAACGGGAGGCTAACCTCAGACCCTTGAGCTTAAGAATATCATCAAAAGAGAGTAAATGAGGAAAGATCCTCCAAGCCAAAAAAGACATAGAAGGAGTAAGGGCATGATTCAAAATACTATTCCCCCACGGAGTGGTCTGAAAATGATGAGACGAATGATAGATAGTTTTTAAAATAGAACCATTAGAATCTATCTTCAACATGGGGGTGTCAAACTTATGAAGATCAAAAGGAATAGTAGAAATATAGTTAGCAACATCAGCCCCCACTAGCTGAGTAAGGACAGGGAGGTTCCAGGAATCATTCATCCAAGTGTGAGAAATAATAAGATCATTGTTGACATCCTCACCAAGAGAAAACTCTACATGGGACCAGGAATCATGCCAAAAGGATAAATTTTTGCACCCCAAATCCAAAAAAATGAAATCCTTGGTCCATTCTCTCACTTGAAGGAGCCTCTTCCATAACCTAGAATCACCATTTCTCCACCTAACAGAATTCGAGTGATAGTGCATACAATACTTCTCATGAAATAGCCCATAAAGAGTTAGCTCTCTAAAAGTTGAGCCAGTGCTTAAATAAATTAATATCAGCAGTGCGATGGAGTTGTTTGAAACCCAAACCACCGGTAGCAACAGGTTTACAAACCTCCTTCCAAGAGCACCACCGCTTACTCGAGTGATTACCCGCCCACAACAAAATCATTAAAACACCTTTCAAGAATCTTTTGTGTGCTTTTCTTAATGTGTATGACTTGTAAAACATACAAAGGCATACTCTGCACAATGCTCCTAAGCACGGTAATACGACCCCCAAAGAAGAGAAGCTTATTTTTCCAATCCAACATCCGTTTTCATATTTTCTCCACAACTTCATCCAATTGAGTCTGTCTAATCCGGCCCTTGAGTAAATTAACTCCCACGTATTTTATAGGGAGAGCCGAAATAGAAAAATGAGTAAAATTAGCCGCCCAAGTAGCAATAATTTGATTGATAAATTTACCAAAAAAAAGATGACATTTATTAAAATTAAAATAAAGCCCCAAAAGCAATTGAAACTCCTCCAAAATATAATAGATATTATTAATAGAGTATTTAGAAGCATTAGAGAATAAGACGACATCATCAGCATAGGCTAAATAAGAAACATGCATGTTAGCCTTGTTATCAAAATGAAGCTTAAGCGGAAAATTTATAATTGATAAGCCGAGAGAAATAGTCGAAAACCTAGCATTAAAGAAACCATGGAGCTCACCATTAATAAGAATGTTATAGTGATTGGAAATAAGCCAATTATGAATTATATGAAAAAAGGAGGAAGAGAACCCTCTAGCTTTAAGCACTCCAAGATAAAAGTCCAATTAAGAGAGTTGTAAGCTTTGCAAATCTCAAGCTTAGCAATCATATTACCACCCCGACAGTTCTTATCAATATCCAAAAGTAACTCTTGGGCAAGCATAATTTTGTCGGTAATACCCTGACCTTGAATAAAGGTGGATTGGTTTGGAGATAATCCAGTTTAAATGGGGTTGGAGGCGCTTAACAACAATTTTGCTAATCACCTTAGAAATAACCGAAGTAAGAGAAATCGGGAAGAAATGCTCCCAAGTAGTTTTATTGGTTTGAATCAGAACCATAGTGGCAGCGGAGAGATACTTTCCGGGGATCTCACCCTTGAAGAAACTCTGGATGGCTTGCACCACATCATTCTGAACAATATTCCAACATTTAATATAAAAATCAGAGGTGAAACCGTCCAGACCAAGAGCTCTATTACAATTAATTTCAGAAAAAGCCTGAAAGATATTCTCAGCGGTCGGAATACCACCAAGGTCTAAACATTCTGTATAATCCTGAACATCATTAAAAAGAGCATAGTCAATGTTGCCAACACTCTGCCGAGAAAGAAAAACATTCTGAAAATACTGAACGACACTATCCCCCAAATCTCGAGTACCAGTAATCCAATTCACCCCATCATCTTTAATGCAAATAATAAAATTATTAGCCCGACGCTGTTTAATGCAAGCATGAAAATATTTTTTAATTCTATCCCTCTGCAGAAAATGAGTCTCCCCCACCTTCTGTTGCAAAAATTCCTCCTTCTGGAGTGAGGCAGCCATAAGTTCATTATGTGCAACTTGTAGTTGAGAGACAATATCATTGGTAGATTCGTCTAGTGCTTGCAGATAATGAACAGTATGTTCGACCTTAGTCACCCTGGCATGAATGTCACCAAACACATCCCAGTTCCAAGTTCTTAAAGCACTGACAACCCTTTTATGAAGTTTCCAAAGTCGGAACCAAGCATTCCCAACCGCAAGGAAATTTCTAATTATCAGCAACAATTCTAAAATAATCATCATGCTTAGACCAAAAATTTAAATAATGGAAGTGATAATTAGAAGTTTTTTTTAAAAAAGTCAAAGGATAGTAAAAGAGGTTTGCGCTCCGAACACGAACTACAAAGATGTTGAACCTGAGAAAAACCATAAGAGGCAAACCATACTTGATTAGCAAAATATCTATCAATACACTCAAACACTTTACCTTGCTTCCAAGTGTACTTGGAGCCAACAAACCCCAAATTAGATAAGCCTGCATCCACAATAGCCTTGCTCAAATTATTAATCAAAGATGAAACATGCGGACGACCACTCAATTTCTCATCATTATGCAATATCATATTAAAGCCTCTTCCCACCATCCAATTATCAGAAATTATACTACCCATGCTAGTAGTTTTGTTCCATGAATCATACCGAGTTGAAGTCACGGTGCTAGCATAAACAAAGGTTAGCCAACCCGAATAATCATCTAACGTGAAATGAGTATGAATGAACTAAGTATCATCAACAATGATATTAGGAGTTATATGCTTCCTCCAAAAAAGCCAAATTTTATCAGAACAACTACGAAAGAAAGAAAATTGTTTAAATTTTGGTAAGGTACGGTCATGAGTAGAAGAAACCAAAGGCTCCAAAATAGAAAAAAATACCAATTTTATGGATCTTAGGTAACAATTTCAACCTACCAAGGGAGTTCGGATCCACAACTGCCCTGATATTCCAAATTAGTTTATTAAACATGGTTAGACGAAACACCCTTTCTAGAAGATCTAGTCCGGGTTTGTCTAATTTCCCTATTCGAAAAGAATGATCGAGAAACTCAACATTACTTCCAAGCTTAAGATTGGCTAATTCATAGCTCCCTTTTCTCCATCTCCGTCATGATTTCTGAATTTGCCATTCCTCCCCAAGGAGGTTAGAAACCTCACCCAAAGTTAAATCAGTACCAAGTTCATTGTCCCCCTTGTTCCCCTGTAAATGGGAGTCCTTTTCCATGGAATTATTAGGACGAGGACCACCATCATCCGTATTTCCAACCAAATACCCCATAGGTTCAACATTATCGTGGCACCCTTGTACTTCATTCCACATACTCTTATGAGAAGAAGAAGGGGCAAAAGTATTTGGAATATTACGACTATCATCTAAGTCCCAAGAACTATCAACTATACCATAAACCATATCAGAGTCAGGCACTATAGTACCCCCACCACAACCATCCATAGCAGTAGAGTATGGCAAAACAGTATCCTTCTCAATCATCACCGAAGTTATATATATAAGCTTCCGGTTTAAGAAAAAAAGAAGAGTTGGAATCTTTACTAATCCCCTGTTCATCTCCACAACTCCCAACATAAACCCCACTCCCCTCTCCTATCTAACAGCCAACAAAAAAAAAAAAAAAGGAAGATCTCACTACTTTTCCAACCGTGAGCTTCAACCTCACAATTTGCCCTTCCAATTCCTCCATTCTCCCACATAACAAAAACCCAACTCCTCCCCCACACTTCACTCTCCAACACTTCGCGGCAACAACAGAAAGAAAAAAAGAAAAAAAAAAAAAAACATTCTTTCCTCTCCAACGGCACTCCAATTAGCGGGTAAGTAATTCTCTCTCCTCTCTCTCATTTTTTAGATTTTCATGCATAACACCCTTCACAAAAAAGGGGGACATTTACATGCATACCACTCAAATCTTTTGTATTTATATGATCATTTTCAAGAATATATATATATATATATATATATATATATATATATATATATATATATATATATATA
>NEWO01000081.1:246916-272318 GCA_003013225.1 Phalaenopsis aphrodite
GGTCTTTAGAACTATTCAAACTTTAAATTAGCCAATATTCTTTATTGCAACTCTAGTAAGGGTAAAGAATGTTATTGCTCCTATTTGGCACAACACAATTTGCGTACTTTCACAACAGAATTCCTATACTTATTAATAATTCATGATAAGAAGAAAGATATTGTTCTTATTAAGTGATTTTCATCTACAAAACTCTAGTTATCTTTTTAAGTTGTTACTATTTTGTCAAAATATCAAAAATACTAAAAATATTTGAATTTTTATTACTGCAAATATATTCAGTGTAAGTAATTGTCTTTTTAAAAATAGAAAATTCCCTGTGGGTTCAATATTCAGGTCTTAATAAAAAAATCCTATATTACTTAATAACGATATGTATATTTGCGTAGTATCCCAATATATATAAATTAAAAGTTAAATTCTTATTTTTTCTTCAGGATCAAGTTTTTGGTTTTGTTACAAAGTAAGAAAATATAAGTGAAATATAATCTGAATTATTGTTGTACTTTGCATATTAGCAATATCAAGTGATCAAGTTTTTGGGACCGTTGTCGAGGAATCTAAAGCAAAATTTCTATTTTTAGAAAGTTTTATTTAAACTTTAAGTATTGTATCTTATTTTTTATGTGTGTTTTGAATTTTATTTTATGGTAGTGTATGTGTAGTTCAGGTTCTGAAGGACTAGTGCCCTACGATTCTGAATTAGAAAGAACTATTAGAAAAATCAGAAAAATCAGAAAAACCAAAAAAATTATAAATTTTGAGAAATCCAAAAAAACTATAGGAATGGCAAACCAAAATAATAAAAAATGCTGAAATTCATCAAGAGTTTAGACCTTTAATAGATTATGCTAACCCTACTGTAGATGAACTTCATTGTAGTATTCAAACACCTACCATTTGAGCTTAAACCTGCTATTATCCAAATGGTATCAAATAATCAATTTGGGGGATCACTAACTGAAGATCCAAATTTACATCTTGCCAATTTTCTAAAATTATGTGCTACATTTAAATACGATGGTGTATCAGATGATGCCATAAAACTTAGGTTATTTACTTTTTCACCGAGGGATAAAGCTAAGATGTGGTTGAATTTGTTAGCACCTTAATCTATCACAACTTGGGGTGATTTAACCCAAAAATTCCTTGCTAAATTTTTTCCATCATAAAAAACTTTGAAGCTTAGAAATGATATTACATCTTTTAATCAGTTTGAAAGGGAATCTATTTACGAAGCATGGGAGAGAATTAAAGTACTCTTAAGAAAGTGTCCACACCATGTTATACTAGATTGGTTAATAATTTAAACTTTTTATAATGGATTAGTTGGATCTCTTAGATCAATTATCGTTGTCACTGCAGGTGGTTCATTGATGTCAAAACCATTTCATGACGCCTACGCTTTAATTGAAGAAATGACTACTAATAATTTTCAATGGCCTTCTAAGAGGGTAAATCTTAAGAAAGTAGCCAACATTCATGAAACTGATGCATTTACCATGTTAGCAAATCAAGTTGCTGCAATTTCAAGGAAGTTAGACCATGTTTAGAATGAAATTTTCTCAACCAATTTCCATGATTGAAGAGAATTCATTAGACCAAATGGTAGATTCTCAATCATCATAAGAAAATTTGAATGTCATAAATAATAAGCAAAATAACCCATATTACAATTATTATAACCCAGGTTGGAAGAACCATCCCAACTTTATTTGGAATAACAATTCAGGTGGTAATAATCAGCAAAGGGGGAACAACTAAGGAAACCCATTGGGAAACTGGAACAACCAAGGGAATAATAATTATAGATGTACTGATCCTCCAGGTTTCAATAGTAATACATAGTTTAAGGAGAAGAAGTTGATTATAAAAGAAGTGGCGTTACAAATGAGAAATCAATTATAAAGTAAAGGAGCTAAAATTAGAAATATCGAGAATCAACTTGGGCAAATAATAAATTCATTAAGTAAAAGATCCCAAGGAACACTTCCTAGTAATACTGAATAAAATCCAAAAGACCATAATAAAGAACAAGTAAAAACCATTCAACTTAGAAGCGGAAGAGAGTTGGAAGGTCGGCTTAAAAAAGAAATTGAAGTAGAGAGAGAAGAAATGGAAGAATCAAAAGAGGATGCTCCAAAAGATTCTAAGAGACCTATTTCTCCGCTAAAAATTGATTTGGAAAAAACACCACCTCCATTTCCTTAGAAACTTTGTCAGCAGAAGTTGAATAAGCAATTTTCAAAATTTCTGGAAACATTTAAGAAGCTTACAATTAATATTCCATTTGTTGAAGCCATAGAACAAATGTCGAGCTATGTAAAGTTTATGAAAGATATTCTCAATAGAAAAACGAAGTTTGATGATAATGAGACCGTTGCACTTAGTGAGCAGTGCAGTGCGATAATTCAGAAGAAGCTTCCTGAAAAGCTTAAAGATCTTGGTAGCTTTACAATTCCATGTGCAATAGGAGACAAATTTTATGGGAAAGCTTTATGTGAGTTAGGTGCAAGCATTAATCTTATGCCATTATCAATATTTAAAAGATTGAGATTAGGAGAAATAACACATACTACTTAACTCTGCTATTTGCAGATCATTTAATAACAGACCCTAAAGGAGTTATAGAAGATGTCCTAGCAAAAGCGGATCAATTTATCTTTCCTGTTGATTTCATTGTGGTAGATATGGAAGAAAATAAAGAGATACCTATCATTTTGGGGAGACATTTCCTAGTCGCAGGAAGAGAAATGATAGATGTGCAAAAAAGGGAATTAACAATGCACGTCAATGATTAAACTATTACTTTTAACATTTCAAAATCAATGAAATACCCTACAAAAGGTAAAGATGATGAATGCTATAGAATGGATGTTATAAGATATCTGAGTAAATGCCATTTCAAGACAACTTATGAAGAAAATCAAAAGAAAAAGATTTGGAACACGAGCAAGAAGAGGAATTAGATCAATGTGTAAACCTTCTTAAAGAAGATTCAAGTTATGTTCAAGAAATTTTTGAAAGTTTGGACTCGATAAACAAATATAAATCATTTTGTCTATCTATTGAAAACCCTCCAGAACTAGAGTTGAAGTTACTTTGTGGTCATTTTAAATATGCCTTTTTAGGAGATTCATCTACTTTACATGTTATAATTTTCTCAAAATTAACAATAGAAGAAGAAGAAAGGTTGATCAAAATTCTAAAAATTTTAAGAAAGCCTTTGTAAGGATAATTTCTGATATTAAAAGAATCAGTCCTTCAATTGATATGCATAGAATTCATATGGAAGAGAACTACAAACTTAGGGCTGATCTGCAAAGGAGATTGAATCCTATTATGAAAGTTGTTAAGAAAGAAATTTTAAAGTGGTTAGATGCTGGAATTATCTTCCCTATTTCAGATAGTTTATGGGTTAGTCCAATTCATTGTGTTCCTAAGAAAGGAGGAGTAACTGTCACTGTAAATAAACATAATGAGTTAATACCTTATAGACAAGTTACAGGGTGAGGAATATGCATTGATTATAGAAAATTATATCTTGCCACCAGGAAAGATCATTTTTCATTACCCTTTCTAGATCGAATGTTGGATATACTAGCTGGGCATAAATACTTTTATGTTCTGGATGGATATACTGGTTATCACCAAATTCAAATATCTCCTGAGGATCAAGAGAAAATAATGTTTACCATTCCTTATGGTACTTTTGCTTTTAGAAGAATGTCCTTTGGTTTGTGTAATGCCCCTACTACATTTCAAAGATGTATGATGGCAATTTTTTGTGATTTAATTGAAAAAGGGATTGAAGTCTTTATGGATGACTTTCTAGTGTTTGGAGCATCATTTGACTCATGTCTAGAACATTTATCTAAAGTTCTTAAGTGCTGTTAAGAAATAAAGTTAGTCCTTAATTGGGAAAAATGTCAATTTATGGTAGTAGGATGAATTGTATTAGGTCATCAAATATTAGAAAATCGTATGGAAGTAGATCCTGCTAAAATTCAAGTGATCACTAATTTAACTTATCCAATAAATGTAAGTGAAATTAGAAGTTTTTTAGGACATGTTGGATTCTACAGGCGATCTATTAAAGACTTTTCAAAGATTGCTAAGCCTTTATGCCATTTACTAGAGAAAGACACAATTTTCATATTTGGTGAGAAATGCCTAAAAACTTTTAAATTATTAAAGCAAAAAGTAATCACTGCACCAATTATAGTTTCACCAAACTCAGAAAAACCTTTTGAATTGATGTGTGATGCTAGTGATTCTACTATATGAGTTGTTTAGGATAAAGATATGAAAAAATTTTCAAAGTTATTTACTATGCTAGTAAAACTCTTAATGAAAACTCAAAATAATTATACAGTAGCTGAAAAATAATTATTAGCAATAGTTTATGCTTTTGATGATCATATTTAATTGGAACTCATTGTATAGTGCATACTGATCATTCTGTTATTAAGTATTTAATGAAAAAAAGGATGCTAAACCTAGACTTATAAGATGGATTCTTCTTTTACAAGAGTTTGATTTTGCATTAGTAGATCAGAAGGAGATTGAAAATCAAATTGTTGATCATTTGTCCAGGCTTGAATTAGAAAAACCACTTAGTTTTGAAAATGAAATTAATGAACATTTTTTAGAAGAAAAATTGTTCACTATTAATGAGTGGCGTGTTCCGTGGTATGCCAACATTGTGAACTTTATTGTTAATGTTATTATACCATATTGTCTGACATACCAACATATGAAAAAAATTATTTTTGAAGCTAAGACTTATTTTTGGGATGACCCATTTTTATATAAACAAGGAAAGGATCTGATTATTTGAAGATGTGTACCATTAGTAGAAACTTATGAGATTATCCAAAAATATCATAATTCTGATTTTGGGGGACATTTTAGTGTTGATAAAACAACATACAAAATTTTACAATCTAGATTTTATTGGCCTACAATTTTTAGAGATGTTAATGCTTATATCAAAACTTATGATAGATTTCAAAGAGTAGGCAATATTTCTAGAAGAAATGAGATGCCCCATAATTATATGCTAGAAGTTGAAATATTTAATGTTTGAAGATTAGATTTCATTGGACCATTTATACCATCTTTCAGAAAATTATATATTTTGTTACCGGTGGATTATGTATCCAAATGGATAGAAGTTGTTGCTTTACTTAGATGTGATGCTCAAAGTGTTGCAAAATTTTTGAAAACGAATATATTTTATAGATTTCAGATGCCAAAAGTTATCATTATTGATGGGGGAAGTCATTTCAGAAATGCCATAATGGAGAAGTTATTATTGAAATATCATATAAATCATAGAATTGCTACTGCTTATCATCCTCAGACTAGTGGTTTCGCTGAATTATTCAATTAGGAAATTAAAATAATTATGGAAAAATCTGTGAATCCAACAAAAATGGATTGGTCAGTCAAACTTGATTATGCTTTGTGGGCTTATAGGACTACATACAGAACTCCTATAGGAATGTCCCCATATAGACTTATATTTGGGAAAGCTTGTCACTTATTCGTTGAACTTGAGCATAAAGCATATTGGTCAATTAAAGAGTTCAATTATAATTTGAAAGATGTTGGTGAGAAAAGATTATTACAATTAAATGCGCTTGAAGAGATAAGGAATGTATCTTATGAAAGTGTCAAAATTTATAATGAAAAGATGAAAATGTGGCATGATCAAAAGATTCTTACTAAAACTTTTCAACCAGGGCAACAAGTTTTATTATATAATTCAAGGTTAAGATTATTTCCAAGCAAACTTAAGTCGAGGTGGATGGGCTCATTTATTGTAGTGAAAGTTTATCCTTATGGAGCTATGAATATTAAAGATCCTAAATTTGAGAAAATCTTTAAAGTGAATGAACATAGACTGAAACCTTATTATATAAGGGATCTGCAGAAGTTTAATGATGGGATGATGTTGGGTCAACCAGAGTAAGCACTGGTTATGTCAGACTGACAACGTAAAACCAAGCACTTTGTGGGAGGAAACCCATAAGTATCAGTGTGTTTTTATTTTTATTGATGTTTTATGTGTGATTAGGGGTAGTATTTTTGAAACTATTATGTATTAGTATTGATTTTAATACTTAAATTAGTGATTTGGACATGTTAAAATGAGAATTTGGATGTTAAGTTGACTTGTAAAAAAAATGTACATTGGCGCTTAAGCGTTACAGTTTAAAAACATGTGCAAAATTAATATTCTAGAAGGAAAAATCACCTAGAAGTTTGCAAAAACATGTCTCGGCAATTTCTAAACGTGCCTAAGATTTATTGGAAGAATTTAGGCTTATAAATAGAAGGGTTTAGTTAAGGAATTTCACCCCAGATCATTTCTAGCCCTAAAGCTTAAAAGAGAGTGAGATTTTAAGATGAGGTCTTCATGGGAGATGGATTTGAAGAAGAAGGAAGAGACCATGAGGAAGAAATTCATTATTAAAAGTGCACAAGAGATGTATAATGGTTTCTTAGATGTTAGTATTGAAGGGATATCAGAGAAAATCAACAAAATTGAAAATAACATGTCGGTACTAGAGACCAAGGCATTAGAAATTCATGCACATCTGGAGCATATTGGATGGTAATTGAAATGCAATTTAGTCACACGAGTTATATAGAGGAAATGGATAAGGAGATGTTTCTTAAGCAAAAATGGATTGAAGAAGATTGCATTAGAGTACGTCACCACCGTCTGTTTTATCAACTTTATATTCCAGTTGCCCCAGGAGAGACTAATGAAAGACCTGAATTTGTTCCTTCTAATGAAGAATGGAATTAATTTCTATGTTTGTTTTATTGTGATTAAAGTATTTGTCTTTAAGTGTTTTTAGTGTATAAGACATGTGTTACTGTTTATGTTACTTAAGTGTTTACTTGTGAATTTGTGTTTAGTGTTATGTGCTTAAGAAAATTTTCTCATCCGAGACTATTTAGAGTGAGAATTAAGTGTCAATAGTATTTGTACTTATTTGTGAATTAATATAAGTTTGTTTTTTTGTGAAAATTTTGTGTTATTTTAGCCTCGAATTGATATAGTTATCAAGGAGAATTTTGAGAGAGTGGGGTGTTATAGGAAGTTGAAAATAATCAATTAAGTGCTATGAGACCATTTTGGGGTGGTTTACTTAGGAAAATAGTGTATTTTACTTAAATTTTAAGATTTCTAAAATAATGCACTGGCACCTAAGCACCACATATCGTGCTTAAGCAAGAGAAAACCCGAGAGGCAGGCGCCTGAACGCCACTTACCCTAGCTTAAAGCACTCGTTCACAAAAACCGGTTCGCGAACGATTAAAAGTGAAATTTTAGTCTGAAAATACCATTATTAACGACTCCTGTCATCTTCTACCTCTCAAAATCATGATTTTGGAGAGCTAGGGCACACCATTAAGTGGAGATTTCTTAGGGCACACCATAAGAGCTTTACTTCTATGCAAAAATTTTGGATTTTCACCATGTATTTTGAGCACATTTGGAGAAATTTGAAAATTCACTATTCATGGTGAAAAATGAGGAAAAATCTATGGAAATTGCTTGGGAAGTTTAGTTTGTGCTTTTGGAAGTTTAGTTTAGTGATTTAGACTTGATTTTTGAAGCTATTTTTGAAATTTATAAATTTGTAGTATGGCACCAAGAATGAAGACGAGTAAAGGAAAAAACCTATTTGATTCGAGAAAATTTGTTAGTTCAAACGCTCAAGATCAATATAGTGATGCTCTACAGTCAGAAAAATTGATTCAGAAGTAATATTTTAGAAATCCAGGTGGAGACATGGAAGATTTAATTGTTCGCCGACAGTGGGAACAATTATGTTATTTCTTTGTTATCGCAGTGATTTCTACTGTGAGGGAGTTCTATGCAAATCTCTCTGAAGCTAAAGACAATTGAGTTATGGCTTGAGGAAAGTTGGTACCTTTTCGCCAGACGTAATTAACTTGTTTTACCATTTACCATAGGATACTTTATGTTTTTATGCAAATTATTGTCCTACTGAAGCAGAGTTAGATGAAATTATTTCATACTTGACTATTAGGAGAGGCCTTTGGAAGATTACCAATGAGAGTAGAGTAAATTTCCCACCTTCAAATTTATGTGCAACTTCAAAAGCCTGACAGTGATTCATTTATGCTCGTCTGCTTCCGACCAATCATCTCAGTGAAGTGTCCACAGAAAGAGCGAAGTTAAACTACTGTATTCAAGAGGGAAAGCTCATAGATTGGAACTTTGATCTCTCAGACTCATCAATTCTGCTACAGCTAATACTACAAGTATGAGAATTGCTTCCTTGATCTTTTCTTTATGTTAGCAGGTTGGGGTTAAATATGATAGTTGGGAGGAAGTTCTGTTACCTCTAAAGCCCATCACGAAGGTGAATGTGAAGAATTATTATGAGAATTCAATTTTTGGCTAGAGAGGAGGATTTTCTAGGAGCTATGGAATGGAAACGTCTGCTGCATCTACCTCTGCTGCTTCTTCATCTAGACCATCTACTTTACGTGCTTCTACATCTCGAGGTGAGTCTACTGATACCTGAGATGAGTTATTGCAGAAGATGATGGATAATATCAATCTTACTGCTGATAAGGTACAAATTTAGAATGTTTTGCAGATCATACTAATAGTTATAATATAAGGAAGAGTGATGTTGAAGAGAAATTCCACTCATCTTTGGAGAGCCTGATTAGAGGTGACCCAGGAGTGCAATTTTCTCCATATCCTTGATATCTTGGTTATGAGCCTGTAAAAAAATGGTATAACGGTGATTCTAAGGATGAAGAGTAGAGCTGAGAGATTTATTTTATGACTGTAATATGATCTGATCTATGTGGTTTGGGCTTGCTACATTTGCATCTGTGTGTTGTTTTGGACTATGTTGTGTTTTGGACTTGTTGACCTCACTTTTGGTTGAGGTTTAGTTTTTGCTCTTTAGTAGCCTAAGGTCTAGCCATAGGACTTTCCTATTGACTATTCTTAGAAAACTAGACAAGGAACCCTCACCATTAGAAATTCCAAACTCTTCTCTACTCAACTTGAAGCTCCACATATTGTTCCTAACCTCTAGCACTTACTAGGTGGGGTCATTATGGGGGAACTAAAGATGACTCACCCTTAGGACTGCTGGACCTTAGGGTTGACCCTGGGTGTTGGTCTAGGGCTTAAGGTACATACTTGCACTCACAATCACTCACTATCCTAAATTTAAATTTCCTGACTTTGGTCCCTTGATACTTTTGGGAGACTCATGTAGGTGGTCCCCTAAACCCATTAGCCCTAGGCTAGGGTTTGGCTAAGATCACTACATAGAGGAACCAAAATGGGGTTTCCATTGGTCCATGGCTTATTGATGGTGCTTGCCACTCTAACTCTACCAAGATACCCAACCTATCCTTTTGCCCCTAAATTCCCGCAAATTACTTAGATACCTTCGGGACCCCAAATTTGGCCAAAATTCCCAAATATACCCAAAATACCAAACTAGGTTCAAAAATCATTTCAAACACTTTGAAAAACCCAAACTACCCAAAAACACCAAAATTGGCCAAATTACCAAAATACCCATCTTTACTCTAAAATTCAAAAAAATTCAAAAAATTCCCAAAACCCCCCAAATATTCCCAATTTCATTTTTCTCAACTATCACATGCCCTTTAAAGGCCCATATTTTCCCCAAATCACTCAAAATATTTATCAAATTGGTCTCAATTAATTTCAATTATAAACTCAAATCCACTCTTGATATGACCAATCTAGACCAAATCTATGCTCAATTACTCTATCATTTGAACCCAATTTTGATTTAGATCAAAACCCCAATTTTGGCCCCATGACTTGTCTCCACCAAATTGAACCCATGGACTACTCCATTTGCCATAATTTGTGTTGAAAAACCTTCATAACATCCCCATACATCAAACTTGACTTTCAATTGGCCTTGTTGAGTCGTGAATTTCATTTTATTTCAACCTAAGTTCAAAAAGCCCCAAATTGACCATGTCTCAAAATCTCACCAAATTGATGGCCTTCGCCCCAAAATTTCCACTCCATCCCATCATGAAAAATCTTCACAACATATCCCTTGATCATTTGAACCATTCAATTTGGACTTAGCCCAAGGCTAGCCCAACCTAGACCCATGTCTAGCCCAACATGCCCAAATTGACCAAATTTCAAAAATCCCTCAAATTGACCTACCAATTGAACTCAAAAACACTTCAAAACTTCACCAAAAAATCTTCACAACAATCATCTACACAATTTTGATCAATCAATTAGGCCAATTGACATTGCTAGACTAGCCCAAACCCAAGCTTTGATCACTTGAACCCACATTGAACCCATGCAATAAAGATGGCTTAACTACCCCAAAGTCACCAAATTAATGACTCCACAACCATTAATTGGACCCTAGTGACCAACCTAAACCTTTTAAAACCACCTAAACTAGGCCATGGACCAAAGTTCCCCTAAATTAAGGGATTTCATGCCATATTTGCTTAAGCTTAGGATATTTTTGCCAAAACAAAGCCTAAACACATTAGTTGTTGTGACATACCTACCTAGCCACCTCCCATGGCCGACTGACCAGCCTAATGGCCGAAAAATGGCCAAACCAAGAGCCACCCACATGAGATTAAACCCAATTCAAACATAGAGGCCACCTCATCCAAATTGAAGCTTAGAGCCTCTCTGCCCTCCACCTAGGCAGCACATTTCACCCCCCCAATTGGCCATAACAGCATGCCTAAGGTCATTTTTATAAAATGCTCCCCTTCATGGCCATGGAGGGAGAGTTGAAAATTCCTCTAAGAGACTTCCTCAAATTGATCCCAAAGCTTCTTTGAGTCCTCCTCAGTGCAACCCAACCACTATATTACCCTGAATCCCCTTGCTGGAGACCAATTATTTAAAACCTTGTCGGAGACAGGATGAAGCCTTCCACACCTCTATACTCCACCAAACTCAAATTAAACTCACCCACACTTTCTCCACATTGAGAGAAGTCAAAGCCCTATCAAATCCCCCTTCAAGAGAGCCCCTAGAATAGCTCTAGATAAACACCTAAAATCGACCTTGGTCAAATTTGGGTCCACGCATTTCACCATAGCAAGAGGCTTAATCCATAGCTTTTTTGGACCCAACAAACGTGTTGAGACTCTCTGATTGAAGCTTCCCTTCTCAGAGCCAAGCTATTGAACCTCTCCTCCTCCCGAGCCTATTTTGATTCTCCATTTAATTAAGATTAATTAAATTGCATGATTACCGTATGGATATGTTCATCTCACTTAGACGAGTCCATAGGATCAACCCCAAGGTGATTTGCTTGAGTCTAGGCTGAGACCTTAGGGTTTTAGTGTGGACGGTCACAGGATCATTCTATCGGGGATGATGACGGGAAGTCGTCCGATCATGCGTGTATCAGATGGATGGAGGAGATTGAGTCTAATAACATTTTCTTACATGAACCACGGATCGAGCCAGTGGCTACGTGGATGACGACATCCAACTAGAGCATGCCATGCGTGCTTTCAGAGCTGCCAAGGATATAGTCAGCGACGCACGTTTAAATAGATAAATAGTGAATTTTAAAAATCAGAAAATGATCTCTAGCTTTAAAATTTCATATCTTGGTGTAGAAAAAACATAAAAATAAAATAAAAATACACTCTTGCTCAGTGAAGAGAGGAGAATAATGTGGAAATGATTTGTAGTCCAATTGATGCAAATTAAGCACTGATTTGGACCTCCATGCATGTAGTAATCTTACCATGGCTTGAAATTTTAGCAAATTGTTTCCTCTATCTTTGGGAACATTCCTTGATTTTTCTAAAGTCAAAGGATGTCCCTAGAGAGAGAATCATATTTTTCAAGTTTATGTGCATTATTTTCTTAAAATAATCATGGAAATTAGCATGTTGCTTAGAAAAATCCAAGAAAATTTTGGAAGGTTTATGATGACCAGAGAGCCTTTAAGAAAATTTCTCATGAGCAAGTCATTCAAAATGCACCTAATCTTTACAAACCCTAAATCACTAAAATAATAAATTTTGAAAAATACAAACAACAAAATGACTAGCTTTTTTATCTCTACTATTGTTTGGGATCCAGAGAACTCACTATAAAAATTCCAAAGTATTTTGAGTTCATTTGGTAACTTAAGTTGATTTTTAAATATAAATAACATTTTTGGAACCAAAATGATTTTAAATAATTAAAATAAAACTTGAAAAATCATAAAAATTATTTTTTTGAATTCTCTGTGATCAGTGGCCTCTTCTAAAAATAAAATGGAGTTTAAATTAAAAACTTGATTTTTAACCTATTTTACATATTTAAATCATTAAAAATCCATAAAGATCATAAAAATAATAAATTTCATGGAAATATTCCAAATTTCTTGCTAAGCACTTAGGAATAATTAGAATATTTTTTCTGATTTTCTAAATAAAGATACTGAATTTTAAAGCTTAAAAAAAATTTTAAAAGGCTAAAAATAAGTTTTCACTAAAACTAATTCCAATAAATCAAATAAAACACATAAAAATATAAAATTTTCTCCTCTAAGTTCTCTGCCAGGAAGATTTTTCAAAAATATAAAACTTAACTTTCCCCATTTAAAATATTTTATATTTAATAAATACCCCCATAAATTAAAATAATTCTTAAAATTCAAATAAAATTTAAAAAATCGTGAAATTTAGATCAGAGGCTTCTTTGATCTAATTCTACCTCTAGTAAAAATTTTAAGGGATTAGGATTTACCTTGGTTAAGTTAGGAATTTTCTTTGAAAAATCATATTTTTACATGAAAATAATTATATAAATTAAATTAAATTTTCAAAAATAACGTTTTCTCCTGTAATGTATTAATTGACCCATGAATGACGTGGGATAAAAAATTCAAATTCATTTGAATTTAATTTGACAAATTATGAAGCGTTGGAGCCTTAGGGGCAAATGTGTAATTTTGGAAATTTAGCATTAATTAACATTTAGGTTTTATTCAAGGAGGGAAATGGGCAACCTTTGATCTTAATTTGATGTTTGAAACACAAGGGGTTAATTAGTAGAAACCAACCTCACTTTATTAACTGAAAGGATAAGTTAATAAATTTCTAAATTATTAAAATTTGGGAGTTATTAAAATAAAATGAATCCAAGACTTAGGGGTATGACTTTTGAAGTCAATAATTAATCAATTTAATACCCCTATTTTGGTTTTCAAATAAAATTCAAATCATGAATCATGACCACTTAAAGCTTAACCTTTCAAAACTAATTAAGACACTCACCTGGGTCTTAAGAGCTTAGTAGTGACTTAAGCTAAATCAGGTTTCATTTAAATGAGGATTAGAAAAGTAAATATCATTGAAAATTAAAACATCTTTCAAAAAAAACAAGCCCAATTATGACAAAAATTTGGACAAGTGTTCCAATAACACTAACTTGCATCTTTAATGGTCTTCACCCACATAATCTTCAGAATTAAATTACATATGAGAATTACCTTACTCTCAGGGATAATTGATACATCAATGTTCATTGAGCATTAGGGTGTTCATAGAATGAATTACTAAGCAACATAATAAGTTTAAATGAGCTCAGGGCTTTTCACCAGGTGATAAGAGAGAAGCATGGACCTCCTTCTTCCTCTTAACCTGTTGGATACCTCGGAGATCTACTAAACTTAATATATTTTCCTTGACAACATCATCCTTAATTAAACACCTAAGGACCAACCAAGCTATGACCTAGGTTTAGAAAGGTCATCAAAATTTTACTTCCCTATTTCATATAAACTTCCTTAACATGCCTTTTGAGTTTCAGGTGGTTGAACAAGATGACTCGTCAGGTATGCTTTTACAGTTTTCAGCATCGTCTTTCTTGTACTTTCATATTGTACTTTTATACCTCCAAATTTGTATGCTAAACAATGACGACACCCTGCATGAAAACTGAAACTATTAGGATAGCCGCAAACCCAAAACCAAAACCAAAACCAAAACTAAAATCAACCAAGATAAAATTCACCTCTACAACATTCAAAATATAAAATGACCCAAAATTTATCACAAACATCACACAAAACTACAATTGCAATTAAATTAAGATGTCTCTATCAGATGATCGGAAATTTCTCGGGGGAGGTAACCTACGGTTGCTAACGAGGCTTCTCACAGTCTAAATGAAATTATGGAACTCATTAAGTTGAGTTTAGTAAATTCATTTGGACCAAGTAAATCCAATAGAAAATAGTGGTGCCGGAACGAGGGAACCGTAGGATCCTACCTGGTGTCTCTCTAATCAACTTTAACATGTTTCCATAAAATTTAAAGAACTTCAACCATAGGGCCACCTGGTTTTACATCGTAACTTCACACACTAGAAAGCTCTAACTCATCGTGGCAAGGAGCTTGGAGATAGCATGGTGGGCAGCACGACCATCTTCAACAGGAAAACTTATCTTCTCCAGCTAAACCAATCTTCCATCCTTAAATATAAACAAAAAAGTCATAGGACCTCAAGGTTACTTGCTTATGCAATGTAAATCCTCATCTTAAATTTAGGCCTTTTTATAGCCCTGCTATACAATATAAGCCCTAACTCTTCTTAGGATTCCGAGGTTTTCATCTGTCACGACCTAAACACTCACATCTTCCCGGCTATTTGTGTGATAATTTCACAAGAATGTAAGCCCTAACTAATAAAATTGGTAGGATGAAATACTTAAAAATTTCTCCTCAAAACTGAAGCCAAACATTAAGATAGCTTAGGAAGTCATCGAGGTTCCCCTCTGGATCCATGACATCCCCTAGTTCTTCCTCCTTTGGACTCTACAACAAAATTTTCCAAATTTGAACCAATCCCCTTTCACACTTCTATGTGTGATCTCATTCAAATGTCCTACCCTTTCAATTTCCTTGAAGATAATATTTCATGATTTTTATCGAGAGTCTTCTTAGGAGACTTTGGTCATTTAAGAAGTAATTAACTATAAGGGCTTGCCCTTATAGGAAGCTTTTCTCAAACCCAGCTTAATATAAATTTAATTATTTATATTAAATAAGGGAACTTTTCGGCAAATACAAAGGTTTTGCAGACCAAACAAATGTCATATATTCTTTAGTTTATTTGATCGAGTTTCATCCTCAAGTCTCGTGTTTATCCTTCGGGATAGATACATGATTTGAGGTACATCGATCTTTCATTTTAAATATGAAAAATATGGGGTCAGTTTGATTTCATATTTTTCTAACACTAAATATATTTGTAAATTAAAACGTCCTTCTAAAGCAAGCGACGGGATTTTGATTCCAATGACCGACAGCTTCTTACGGGCAACTCCTCCAACACAAAATAGTGCCGACAGCTTCTGGCGACTCCGTCGGGGACAAGCTTTTCTCTCCATACAAATCAAGAAATATTATCTTCACACATCGGTAATATGTTCATGTCCATCTTAGACCAAATTACCCTTCTTCTGTTGACATACTTTACCCATTTCTGTCTTGGGAAAATACATCTAACTCATTGGACTTCAAGACTATCTATTCAACCATCTTTGAATAGAGGGGTTCAGGATGCCATTAAAGACTCTTTAAATATTCATGTGGGTTCTGACCCCTCAATAGGTGTGTCAGTGGACTAGTTCCACCAGGGCACTGTCTGCCACTAAATGGGTCCCGCAATGGGTCCTAAAATACTTCACATCTCTCTTCCAAATTTGATTTGTACATTGTAAATTGTATTGTGCTGCGTGCACTTTGAAATTTTCTTGCATTAATTAAATTTTACACCTCTTGATTTTTCTTAAACAAGATTTTAAAATAATCATAAATTAAGACCCACCTGGTCTATAGATCAACCTCTACTTTCAGTGCTTGCACTAAAAAATTACGAGGCTTTTGTCCATATAGCTAACTCTGAAACTTTCTGTTTTCAGGCCTACTGCAATGGCCTACCCAACGCTGACCTTTTCCTGCAACCTGCCAACAAGCCACGAAGCCTGTAATCATCAAATTTGGAGCTGGATTTGATGATCTCAAGGTCGCCCTCGAGAAAGCCCCTTTTGTAGTGATGAAGATCGTTGCATCGGAAATACAAGAATCGTCTGCAGAATTCAATCTGAACTGCCTTCAAAACTTCCCCGCCTGCAAGAAGTCTAAAACTACTGTCGTTATGACACCTACCAAACCTGTTATCCCCATTGCTGGTAAGGAGAAAGAAGTAATGATTAATGAGGATCCGACTGAGGAATTAACTGTCTCACCACCAGTGTTTGAAATCTGATCAATTTTGAGGACTGTACTACTGACCCGAACTCAAAAGAGGAACCTCAACAGAAGAGTTTGGAGGATCATCAAAGCCCAAGCTCCCAAGGAGACACCCGTTGAGGAGGAGCCTCATCAAGTTGAAGAAGTGTTACTGGAAATTTATCCACTCCTACGAGGGAGTAGATTCCATCCTCTGATGGATATCGATGGATATGAAAGAATCTGGAAAATCACCGCTGCATTACCACCACTTCATGGACATGGTGAGGAGAGAAAAAAACATTACCCTATCAATCAAGTTAATGCAGTTTTCAAAAGGTGGGTGCCAAAGAAGGATGTTCATTTAGCGAGTTACTTAAACGGGTGGGAGATGCAATTTTCCCTCGCATGAAGAAGGAAATTTTGAAGGAACTCAATTCTACCAAACAGTCTCACAAGACAACTGGAGTGCCACCAACTCGCATCCCTGTCTGGTTTCATTTAGGGAACAAATTTGATACCACCGTGATACTACTAATTATACCGCCACTAGGACCACAGACCGTCAACCAATTAAGTCGAGATCGGGTCAGAAAATCTTACCCGTCACCCATTATGGAGATATTTCTACAACCCCAAAGGCAAAGAAAAGAGAATTACACGACGGGGAGCATACTTTCCCTTGATAAACTGATGTTTCTACTAAGACACTCCGTCCTGATTATGCTTTGTGGGCTTATAAGACTACATATAGAACTCCTATAGGAATGTCTCCAAATAGGCTAATATTTGAGAAAGCTTGTCACTTACTAGTTGAACTTGAGCATAAAGCATATTGGGCAATTAAAAAGTTCAATTGTAATTTGAAAGACGTTGGTGAGAAAAGATTATTATAATTAAATGAGCTTGAAGAGATAAGGAATGAATCTTATGAAAGTGCCAAAATTTATAATGAAAAGATAAAAAAGTGGCATGATCGAAAGATTCTTACTAAAAATTTTTAACCTGGGCAACAAGTTTTATTATATAATTCAAGTTTAAGATTAATTCCAGGCAAACTTAAGTCCAGGTGGATGGGCCCATTTATTGTAATGAAAGTTTATCCTTATGGAGCTATGGATATTAAAAATCCTAAATCGGAGAAAATCTTTAAAGTGAATGAACATAGACTTAAACCTTATTATATAGGGGATCTGTAGAAGTTTAATGATGGGATGATAAGCACTGGTTACGTCGGGTTGACGACGTAAAACCAAGCACTTTGTGGGAGGTAACCTATAAGTATCAGTGTGTTTTTATTTTTATTGATGTTTTATGTGTGAATAAGAAAATTGGGGTAGTATTTTTTAGACTATTATGTGTTAGTATTAATTTTAAGACTTCAATTAGTGATTTAGACATGTTAAAATAAGAATTTGGATGTTAAGATGACTTGTGCAAAAAATGTACATTGGCGCTAAAGCGCGACAGTTTAAAACCATGTGCAAAATTAATATTCTAGAAGGAAAAACCACCTAGAAGTTTGCAAAAACATGCCTTGGAAATTTTTAAACGTGTCTAGGAGTTATTAGAAGAATTTAGGCTTATAAATAGAAGGGTTTATTGAAGGAATTTCACCCAGATCATTTCTAGCCCTAAAGCCTAAAAGAGAGAGAGATTTTAAGGTGATGTCTTCATGGAAGATGAATTTGAAGAAGAAGGAAGAGACCACGAAGAGAAATTCATTAGTAAAATTGCACAAGAGAAGTATAATGGTTTCTTAGCCGTTAGTATTGAAGAGATATCAGAGAAAATCAACAAAATTGAAAATACCATGTCAGTACAGGAGACTAAGGCATTGGAAATTCATGCACATATGGAGCATATTGGATGGTAATTGAAAATGCAATTTAGTCACACTAATTATATAGAGGAAGTAGATAATGAGATGTTTCTTAAGGAAAAATGGATTGAAGAAGATTGCATCAGAGCACGTCACCACCATCCATTTTATCAACTTTTTATTCCAGTTGCATCTGTGTGTTGTTTTGGACTATATTGTGTTTTGGACTTGTTGACCTCACTTTTGGTTGAGGTTTAGTTTCTGCTCTTTATTAGCCTAAGGTCTAGTCATAGGAAATTTCTATTAACTATTCTTAGAAAACTAGAGAAGGAACCCTCACCATTAGAAATTCTAAACTCTTCTCTACTCAACTTGAAGTTCCCCTTATTGTTCCTAACCTCTAGCACTTAGTAGTTGGGGTCATTATGGGGGAACTCAAGATGAGTCACCCTTAAGGCTGCTGGACCTTAGGGTTGACCCTGGGTGTTGGTCTAGGGCTTAAGGAACATACTTGCACACACTGTCACTCACTATCCAAAACTTAAATTTCCTCACTTTGGTCCCTTGATACTTTTGGGAGACTCATGTAGGTGGTACCCTAAACCTATTAGCCCTTAGCTAGGGTTTGGTTGAGATCACAACATAGAGGACCCAAAATGGGGTTTCCTTTGGTTCATGGCTTATTGATGGTGGTTGGCACTCTAACTCTACCAAGATACTCAACCTATCCTTTTGCCCCTAAATTCCCCCAAATTACCCGGATACCTTTGGGACCACAAATTTGGCCAAAATTTCCAAATCTACCCAAAATACCCAACTTGGTTCAAAAATCATTTCAAACACCTTGAAACAACCAAACTACCCAAAATCACCAAAATTGGCCAAATTACCAAAATACCCATCCTTAGCCCAAAATTCCAAAAATTCCAAAAAATCCCAAAATTTCCTAAAACCGTCCAAATATTCTTAATTTAATTTTTCTCAACTATCACATGAACTAATTTGACCAATTTGATCATCTTTGACCAAAACCCCCATATTGCCCTTTAAAGGCCCATATTTTCCCCAAATCACTCTAAATGTTTATCAAATTGGTCTCAATTTACCCCAATTTCAATTCTAAACTCAAATCTACTCTAGATGTGACCAAACTAGACCAAATTCAAGCTCAATTAATCTATCATTTGAACCCAATTTTGATTTAGATCAAAACCCCAATTTTGGCCCCATGACTTGGTTCCACCAAATTGAACCCATGGCCTGCTCCATTTGCCACAATTTATGTTGAAAACCTTCATAAAATCCCCATACATCAAAATTGACTTTCAATTGGCCTTCTTGAGGCCTGAATTTTATTTTAGTTTAAATTAAGTCTAAAAAGCCCCAAATTTACCCCAAATTGACCATGTCTCAAAATCTCACCAAATTGATGGCCTTAGCCCAAAATTTTCACTCCATCACTCTATGAGAAATCTTCACAACATCTCCCTTGATCATTTGAACCATTCAATTTGGACTTAGCCTAAGGCTAGCCCAACCTAGACCCATGTCTAGCCCAACATGCCCAAATTGACCAAATTACAAAAATCCCTCAAATTAACCTACTAATTGAACTCAAAATCACTTCCACCCTTCACCAAAAATCTTCCTAACAATCATCCACACAATGTTGATCAATCAATTGGGCCAATTGACATGTCTAGCCTAGCCCAAACCCAAGCTTTGATCACTTGAACCCACATTGAACCCATGCACTAAAGATGGCCTAATTACCCCAAAGTCACCAAATTAATGACTCAACAACCATTAGTTGGACCCTAATGGTCAGCCTAAACCTCTTAAAACCGTCTAAATTAAGTCATGGAACAAAGGTCCCCTAAATTAATGGATTTCATGCCATATTTGCTTAAGCTTATGATATTATTGCCAAAACAAATCCTAAACACATTAAGTTACTGCGACATATTCCCCTGGCTCACCTGACCTCCCAAACCACCTCCCCTGGCCGGCTGGCCAGCCTAATGGCAAAAAAATGTCCAAACTGAGAGCCACCCCCATGGGATTAAACCCAATTCAAACCTAGAGGCCACCTCATCCAAATTGAAGCTTAGAGCCTCTCTGCCCTCCACCTAGGCAGCACATTTCACCCCCTAATTGGCCATAGCAGCAAGCCTAAGGCCATTTTTATAAAATGCTCCCCTCCATGCCATGGAGGGAGAATTGAAAATTCCTCTAAGAGACTTCCTCAAATTGATCCCAAAGCCTCTTTAAGACTTCCTTAGTGCAACCCAACCACCACATTGCCCTGAATCCCCTTGCGGAGCCCAATTTTTGAGCTCAAAATCTTGATGAAGATAGAACAAAGCCCTCCACACCTCTAAACTCCACCAAACTCAAATAAAACTCACCCTCACCTTCACAACATTGAGAGAAGCCAAAGCCCTTCTAAATCCCCCTTTTACAGAGCCTTTAGCATAGCTCTAGATCAACACTAGAAATCAACCTTGGTCGAATTTGGGTTTAGGCATTTCACCATATTAAGAGGCTTAAGCCCTAGCTTCTTTAGACCCCAACGAATGTGTCGAGACTCTCTGATTGAATCTTCCCTTCTCAGAGCCAAGGCATTGAACCTCTCCTCCTCCCGAGCCTATTTTGATTCTCCATTTAATTAAGCTTAATTAAATTGCATGATTCTCGTATGGATATTTTTCTCTCACTTAAAAGTGTCCATAGGATCAACCCCAAGGTGATTTGGTTGAGTCTGGGCTGAGACCTTAGGGTTTTAGTGTGGACGGTTATGTGATCACTTTATCGGGGACAATGATGGGGAGCCATTCGATCGCGTGTGTATCGGATGGATAGAGGAGATCGAGCCAGATAGCATTTCCTTACATGAACCGCGGGCCAAGTCAGCTACTATGTGGATGGCGACGTCCAATTATAGCATGCCACGCATTTTTTCAGAGCTGCCTAGGATACAATCAACGCCACACGTTTAAATAGATAAATAGGAAATTTAAAAAATTAGAAAGTGATCTCTAGCTTTAAAGATTCATATCTTGGTGTAGAAAAATCATAAAAATAAAACAAAAATACTCTCTTACTCAGTGAATAGAGGAAAATAATATGAAAATGATTTGGAGTCCATTTGATGCAAATTAAACACTAATTTGGATTTTTTGATTCTCCATGCATGTAGTAATCTTACCATGGCTTAAAATTTTAGCATGTTGTTTCCTCTAGCTTAGGGAACATTCCTTGATTTTTCCAAAGTCAGAGGAGGTCCCTAGACAGAGAATCATATTTTTCAAATTTATGTGCATTATTTGCTTAAAATAATCATGGAAATCAGCATGTTGCTTAGAAAAATTCAAGAAAAGTTTGGAAGGTTTATGATGACCAGAGAGTCTTTAAGTAAATTTCTCAGGAGCTAAGTCATTCAAAATACACCTAATCTTTAAAAACCCTAAATCACTAAAATAATAAATTTTGAAGGAATACCAACAACAAAATGAATGGATTTTTTATCTCCACTATTGTTTGGGATCCAGAAAACTCACCATAAAAATTCCAAATTATTTTGAGTTCATTTGGTAACTTAAGTTGATTTTTAAATATAAATAACATTTTTGGCACCAAAATGATTTTTAATAATTAAAATATAACTTGAAAAATTATAAAACTTATTTTTTTGAGTTCTCTGTGATGAGGGGTATTTTCTAAAAATAAAATAGAGTTTAAAATAAAAACTTGAATTTTAACCAATTAAAAATCCATAAAGATCATAAAAATAATAAATTTCATGAAAATATTCTAAATCGCTTCCTAAGCACTTAGGAATAATTAGAATATTTTTCCTAATTTTCTAAATAAAGATACTGAATTTTAAATTTTAAAATTAATTTTAAAGACTAAAACTAATTCCAATAAGTCAAATATAACTCAAAAAAATATAAAATTTTCTCCTCTAAGTTCTCAGATCTCAGGAAGATTTTTCAAAAATATTAAACTTAATTTTCCATATTTAAAATATTTTATATTTAATAAATACCCCATAACTTAAAATAATTCTTAAAATTCAAAAAAAAATCTAAAAATCATGAAGTTTAGTCCAAATACTTCTCTGATCTAGGTCTACCTCTGGTAAAAATTTCAAGGGATTAGGATTTAGCTTGGTTAAGTTAAGAATTTTCTTTGAAAAATCCTATTTTTGTATGAAAATAATTATATAAATTAAATTAAATTTTCAAAAATCACATTTTCTCCTCTGAAATATTAATTGACCCATGAATGAGGTAGGATAAAAATTTCAAAGTCATTTGAATTTAATTTGACAAATTATGAAGTGTTGGAGCCTTAGGGGCAAATGTGTAATTTTGGAAATTTAGTCTTAATTAACATTTAGGCTTAATTCAAGGAGGGAAATAGGCAACCTTTGATCATAATTTGATGTTTGAAACATAAGGGGTTAATTGGTAGAAACTAACATAACTTTAATAATTGAAAAGATAAGTTAATAAAATTTTAAATTATTAAAATTTGGGAGTTTATTAAAATAATATAAACCCAGAAGTTAATGGTATGACTTTTGAAGTCAATAATTAATCAATTTAATACCCTATTTTGGTTTTCAAATGAAATTCAAATCATGAAGCATGACCACCTAAAGCTTAACCTTTTCAAAACTAATAAGACACTCGCTTAGGCCTTAAGGGCTTAGTAGTGACTTAGCCTAAATCAAGTTTCATTTAAATGAAGATTAGAAAAGTAAATATCATTGAAAATTAGAACATCTTTCAAACACAACAAGCCCAATTAGGACCAAAATTTGGCTAAGTGTTCCAATAACACTAACTTGCCTCTTTAAGGGTCTTCACGCACATAATCTTCAAAATTAAATACAGATGAGAATTACCTTACTCTTAGGGATAATTGATACATCAATGTTCATTGAGCATTAGGCTGTTCATAGAATGAATTACTAAGCAACATAATAAGTTTAAATGAGCTCGAGGCTTTTCACCAGGTGATAAGAGGGAATCATGGATATGTTTCTTCCTCTTAACCAGTTGGATACCTCGGGGATCTACTAAACTAAATATATTTTGCTTGACAACATTATCCTTAATTAAACTCCTAAGGACCCACCAAGATATGACCTAGGGTTAGATATGTCATCAAAATTTTACTTCCCTGCTTCATATAAACTGCCTTAACATGCCTTTTGAGTTTCAGGTGGTGGAACGAGATGACTCGTCAGGTACGCTTTTATAGTTTTCTGCATTATCTTTCTTGTACTTTCATACTGTACTTTTATACCTGAAAATTTGCATGCTAAACAATGACGCCACCCTGAATGAAAACTAAAACTATTAGGATAGCCACAAAAACAAAACCAAAACCAAAACCAAAACTAAAATCAATTAAAATAAAATTCACCTCCACAACATTCAAAATATAAAATGACTCAAAATTTAATCACAAACATCACACAAAACTACAATTGCAATTAAATTAAGATGCCTCTATCAGATGATCGGAAATTCCTTGGAGGAGGTAACCTACGGTTGCTAACGAGGCTTCCCTCGGTCTAAATGAAATTATGAAACTCATTAGGTTGAGTTTAGTAAATTAATTTGGATTGAGTGAATCGAATAGAAAATAATGGTCAGAACGAGGAAACCGTGGGATCCTAACCAGTGTCGCTCTAATAAACTTTAAAATGCCCCATAAAATTTAAAGAATTTCAACCATAGGGCCACCTGATTTAACATCATAACTTAACACATTAGAAAATTCAAATTCGTCACGACAAGGAGCTTGGAGCTAGCATGGTGGGCAGCACGACCATCTTCTACAGCAAAACCTGTCTTCTCCAGCTAAACCAATCTTCCTTCCTTAGATATAAACAACAAAGCCATAAGACTTCGAGGTTGCTTGCTTATGCAACGTAAATCCTCATCTTATCTTTAGGCCTTTGTATAGCCCTGCAATACAATATAAGCCCTAACACGTCTTAAGATTCCAAGGTTATCATCCATCACGACCTAAACCCTCACATCTTCGAGGTTATTTATGTGATAATTTCACACGAATGTAAGCACTAATAAATGTCTTATTTAACCCACATATTTTACATATCAAAACTCTCAAAAAATACCCAAAAGATCCTTAGGAAAGTCATGCATTTAATATAATTTTTATAGAAAGTACACAAAATTATGTAATTATTATCTCATGTAATAGCGAGCATTTATTGAGAATTTCTTATTCATTTGATTTATATTAAATGGTCTTTAAATTTCTTGGAATAACATATGAAGCCTTAATAAATTAAAGATAATTTATCATTTTGATTTTCATTTGAAGGTTACACCGTTGAAATGTGAACAGGGCATATCCATGTATGTATTGAACTATGCTAGGATTTTGGATTTAATTTATTATAAATAACTTTGATATTCATTTAAATGAAAATAAAAAAAATTATTTAGCTTGTCCTTTTTTAAGTGTTGAGCGATCAAATTGATTTCTCTCTTAAAAGCACACATAAACATTGAAACCATAATTCCCTTCCTTTTATCCCTTATTTTCTGATGCTTTTTTGTCTACCTTGTTTTGTTGGACATGCTTTGTGTCCCTTTTGTTGCGGATGTTTTTAAAGTTTCAAGTTTTTCTTGTGCTGCTCGTCTTTTGCTCATTGGGAAGAAGTTGACATGTCAAAGGTGCTGTATGTCTCTATTTATCTACTGGCATTTGAATCTTCTGGTGATGGATTATGGATTTTAGATTTCTCTTCATTTTTTTTATTTTGTAATCATCTTTATTGCTTATGAAATTATTTTAAATATAAAACTCACTGGGCCTATGCCACATGTTTTGGGGCTTTTGTCCTCTTAATGGAGGGTAAAACACCGCCTTATATTATGTTGGCAACTTCTTATCAACCTTTATTCCGTTGTTGCAGTCTCTAAATGCACGTTAAACATTTCTCCGTAAAACTGAAGCCAAACATTAGGATAGCTTGGGAAGTCACAGAGGTTCCCCTCTGGATCCATGACATCCCCTAATTTTTCCTCCTTTGGACTCTACAACAAAATGTTCCAAATTTGAATCAATCCCCTTTCACACCTCTATGTCTGATCTCATTGAAATGTCCCACCCTTTCAAATTCCTTGAAGATAATATTTCATGACTTTTATCGACAGTCTTCTTAGGTGACTTTGGTTATTTAAGATGTGATTAACTATAGGGGCTTACCCTTATAGGAAGCTTTTCTCAAACCCA
>NEWO01000081.1:275241-287115 GCA_003013225.1 Phalaenopsis aphrodite
ATAAGTGAAATATAATTGAATTATTGTTGTACTTTGCATATCAACAGTATCAAGGGATTCGTACCTAAATTTTGATTCTCATTCCCAGGTTGGTAACTAAATTCCAATTCCCATCTCAAGGTCGGTACCTAAATTACGATTCTCATTCTGAGGTTGGCACCTAAATTCTAATTCTCATTTTCAAGGTCGATGCCTAAATTCAAATTTCCATCTTAGGATCAGTACCTAAATTCTGATTCTTTCTCTTTAAGATCAGTATGAGATCCCCTGAAATTGAACAAGGTATCTGATTATCTTCACAACACTTCGAGATAGGTGTGAGCTCCCTTAAATGGAGTAAGGAATCCTATTCTCTTCTCAACACCGCTTGTCACCTCTTGGGTTAGATGTGAGTCCCTGTGCTTTCCTTCCAAATGTGGCACTCTCTTGAATTTTGTTACTTTTTGGGTTAGTTGTCAGTCCTTATGCTTTCCCCTCAAAGAAACACTCCTTTTCTTCACTGATCCTTGAGTTGGATGTGAGTCCCTTTGCATTCTGTCTCAACTCAGTCTTCTCTCTTTTCTAAATTTTAAATTCAACAAAATAACAAAATTTAGTTCACAAAATCTAATTCAAAATTGAAATCATAAATCAAAATCTAAATTCATAAAACACCCCTTTAAAGAACCAAAATCATAACGAAATTGCATAGTTTTATCTAACTTTCACCCAGCGGAAGCCTTCTTCACACGTTCACTGCTCTGTTCTAAGTTTTTTTTCTTAGAATGTCTGTGTTGGTTTTGTTAATCTATTCAGTTAATGCTAATATGCATGATGTGCTTTCCTGACACATCACACCTATTGAGGGTCCATTTGTTTACCTCACTTTTGTGGATGTCTTGTCATTCTTCCTTAGAAGCCTAGGATATGGCCATAGGACTTTCTTGTTGACTATCCTAGAGGACTAATAATGGAACCATACCCCATTAGAAATTCTAAACATCTTTTTACTCTTCTTGGAGTTCCACTTGTTGGTGATGAACTCTAGCACTTAGAAGGTTAAAACCAACATGGGGGAGCTCGAGGGGAGTCCCCATAGGATTGTCAGGCCTTAAGGTTAGCCCTGGGTGGTTTGGTCGTCGTCTTGGTCAAACACACACTCACATTCCCAAAACCCTAAATTCACCTCGACTTAGCTTATTTCTCCACTCTTTTAGAAACTCTTGTGGGTGGTCCCGAAGTTCTTAGCTTATTGCTAGGATGGTCAGGACCAGCACATGGAGGGTCTAAAATGGACTTCCCCTTGGTCTCATGACACAAAGAATGTAATCATCTTGATTAGCATATCCAACAGCCTTCAATTCTACCTAAACACCCATCATTGGCCTTCTACCCCAAAAATTTTCAAAAATTACCAAAATTTCCTTCATTTCCAAAAAATTCTTAAAAGTTCCAAATTCGCTTCAAATATCCCCAAAATCAATCCTAACAACACAATGATCTCAATTGCACTTAAATTCTTCAAAATTGGCTAAAATTCCCACATTGCCTCTTAATGCCCGAAGTCCCCAAATCATCTCCAATTTCTACCAAATTGATTTTGAAACTCACCCAATTTCAAAACTAAATCAAAATCCATCATTTCTAAGCCCAAATGAAATTAACATCGAGCCCAATTGAACCCAATTACAAGCCTAAATCTTAACTCCAAACCAAATGCCCCAAATTGAACCTATGCCAAAATTTCATTAAATTAAGCCTTGAAATCAATGCAATTTCTCAAAACTTGTTTCCCAAACTCCTCATGACATTTTCCTAGACCAAATCAAGCCTTCATTTGATTTGAATTTAAGGCCAAATCAAGCCCAAACCCAATTTTTAGCCCAAAACCTAAATTAACCTAACCCATTGGAATTAATCCATGCTTAACCTTATTCTACCTTGGTTAACCTCCTAGGGTGCTAATCACATCAATTAAAACCCTAAATTGGTGCCATGGATCAACGATCCCTCAAATTGGGGAGCCTCTTCCAAAAATTGACTAAGTGACACAAGCTTGTCATCACTTGATTAAACTTCCATCCTAATCATAATTAAGCTCCCCACTAACCTCTCTAAGCCAGCTAGCTGCCACCCCAACCTTGGTCGAGCGGCCTAGTTGCCGGAAAACCCAAAACCAAGAAGTCTTCCCCATGGCATAAACCAAAATGCACCCATCCAATGTGGCTCACTCCCATTGGTGAATTGCGCCACTCAACCCTCCACCTAAGCAACTTTCTCCACCCCTTGGCTTTAACAGTTAGCCACCATGGCCATGGCTGTTTAAACACCACCCCGCATGAACAAAAGGAGAGATGCACTGATACCTTGGAGAAGCCCTACCAAATTGTTCTCAGACCTTCCAGCAACCTTGTGAAGCTCATCCCCACCATCTTCCAGCCTCTATTTCCCCTTCCAAAGCTCAAATTCAGAGCTCAAACATAGGGAAATTTCAAGGCCATCCCAACAACCTCCATCAAACCTTAAATTGAACTACTCTTAAGCTTCACGAAAGCTTAAGAACACTTTCCCAATCAAAATCCCTCACTTACGAGCACTCTAACCTACTTCCATCTCAAGCCCATGCCACCGGTTGATCGAAATTTTATTCAGACCCAACCTCAACTCAAATCAACTCTTGGAGGATATTCATGGACTCAAGATGAAGCTCAAGAACAAACCTGATTAAGGCATCACCCTTAGGCAAACGTATAAGCTCAATACTTTGATTTTGAGCTCAGTTTCATTGATTGTGAAAAGAATGTTTATTTGATATACTTTTAACCATATGGATGTGTTTGTTTTGACTAGATGAAGCTATAACAACAAACCATGATTGATTTGGCTTTGTATTGAGTGAGATCGAAGTGTTTTAGTGTGGACGGCTCTCGAGTGTGAATAGATGGGGATGATGAATGGATGTCATCCGTTTCCACATGTATTGGGTGGACAGTTGCGATCGCGTTGCATGAGAAGAAGGAGCGTGAACCGCAGGCCGCGTGGCAAGTTGAGGGGTAAAGCACCGCCAATCAAGAGCCATCGCGTATTCTTTCATAGCTACCAAGGATTGCATGGCTGCCGCATGGATAAGTAGAAAATAGGACTTTTTTATTTAAATTAATTTAAAAACTTTAAAAATGCATAACTTGGTGTAGTAAAATCATAAAAAGAAATAAAAATACTCCTATGCTTAATGAATAGAGGAGAATACTATGAACTAAAAAAATTATTTGTCATGTGTTTCGTTTTTAATTAATTAATGACTATAAAACTTTTTTTAATTTAAAATAATTTAATATCAGTCACCATGACATGAAATTTCGAGGGTTTGATCTTCATGTGGTTAGGAGTGACCTCTTAGTTTTTTCCAAAGTCAAAGGACACCCCTAAGGTTGAAAGCCAAAATTTTCCATGTTAGATCTCTTTATTTCAATTAAATAATTGTAAAAATTAAAATATAAATCAAAAAAATATGGGACTTTCTTGGTAGGTTCACTGTGGTTAGAAAACTCTAAAAAAATATAAAATAAGTTAAATAAATAAATGTATTATCTTGTGTAATTAAGTCATTATAACTACTAGAAAATTAAGAAAATAAAATATAACTCAAAAAATCATAAAATTGGTCCACATTGAAGATTATAAACAGATTAAATCTTTGTAAAAATTTGAAGCCAATTTGAATTATCTTTAATATCAATGTCTATTTTTCAAAATCAGTCTGATTTTTTGCACTAAGAGAATTATAATAAATAAAATATAATTTAGAAAAATATAAAAGGTGGTTTGGAGTGATCCTTGTGACCAGGGGCACTCAAGAAAAATAAAATTGATTTTAAGATAAAGAGTCCATTTTTGGGCTGTTTTTCAATTTAGAAATAATTAAAAGTAATTTAAAAAATACAATAATACCAAAAAATATACTAAATTGTCACAAAATGTTTCTTGATCACTTGGGACCACTTAAAATGTTTTCCCTAATTTTCTTAATATAGTTATGTACTTTTAAATGCTTAAAATGCATTTTCTTTCATTTTTCATTAAAATGATTAAAATAAATAAAATAAAAATCACAAAAATGTAAAGTTTATTTCCATAAGTTCTCTTAACTCAGTGAAACTAAAGAAAAGTACAAAAAAAAATTAATTTAAATTATATTTTATATTTAATTAACCACCATAATAAAAAAATAATTATGATAATTAAAATATATTTCAAAAAGTATTAAATTTGGCCAAAGTGCTCCTCTGACCTAGGTGAACCTCTAATAATTTTCCTAAAAAGAAACTTCACTTTGATTAATAAAATGAATTAACATTGAAAATCCAAATTTTTGAATAAAATTAATTGTTAAAAATAAAATAAAAATGATAAAATTAAAATTTCTTCTCTGATATTTTAATTGACCCATGAGTGGGGTAGCAAGAAAATTTGAAAGTCATTTGAGTTAAATTTAAGGAAATATAAAGTGGAGAGCCCTAAGGGCAAAGTGGTAATGATGAATTTGAATCTCAAAGTAAATTTAGGCTAAGTCAAGCAGTAAATGGGTAATATTGATCATTATGAACTCTTTTGGATGATTTAAACATAAGGGTTTAAGAAGTATAAACCAACTCATCACTCTCAGTAAGGGTAAAATTGTAATTTTCCCAAATTATTATGATTTGTAAGTTAATCTAATTGGATGATCCTAAGGTAGTGGGCTTGAGCTAGGAAGATAATAACTTATTTGTTTGAATCCCTTAATTTGTGATTAGATAAAAAGTATGATATTTTAATAAGAATTAAATCCATATAACAAGACATTGATTATTGTAAATTTACCTTGAAAACTCAACTTAAGAGCTTAGTAGTGAACTGGGCAGTTTACCTTAAAAACTCAACTTAAGGGCTTAATAGTGAACTAGGCCTGATCTGAATTTGTTTAATGAGATTTAGAAAAGAAAACATAACCAATCATGAATACCTTCAAAGCACTACAAGCCCAACTTTAATCACGAGCATAAAGATCCTTAATAATTCAGCTTGCCCCTAAGGGCGTCCACTTACATAATTCCTAAGTAGAACATCAAGTGAATGTTTAATTCCTCGCTCATGGGATAATTAAAACATCAAGGTTCATTGAGCACAAGTTAAAATGTCACCAATGAATCTTAATTTAGATTCAAATGATTAATTTAACAACATAAAAAGTTCAAATGAACTTACAATGAGTTGGAGTACTTTAAAACATTTTCAAGGTTACGCCCTGAGCATTCTTATAATCTTTTGAATATTTTGAAAAACAACTGAACTTATTATATTTTTTTCAAGAAAATCATCCTTAAAACTTTTAGAGACTCACCAAGTTATGACCCGGGACCCGTTAAATTACTTAAATCAATAAAATGCCCTACACTACTTATCTTACATTTAGACACAATGCTCAAGAATTTAAGTCTTCTCTAAGGTATTTAAATCCTTGTCGGCAATTGGGAGTATTTGGTTTTTACCACATATAAATCATCGGGCATAGTAAGTCCTAGGTTTAGGTAGTTAGGGTGATGACGATAATGCTAATGTGTGCTAAATGAGAGATACAAAATTGGATTTAAATTAGTATTTCTACCTCAATGACCTTTAATAATGGGAAATGATAAGGACCGATGATACTATTTGCCGAGTCTTGATGAGATGGTTGCCCTCGATACTCTAAGGTTACCAGTAGTCCTAGCTCGACAAGAGTAATTAACTTATGGACTATACTACTTTGCATAAATTTGTCAAACAACAAAATTTCTTTTGCTTGCTAAAGTAAATTCTACATGCATGAAAATTAAACTAAAAATTAAAACTTATAAAGGTCCATGGTTAATCACTTGTATCAAAGTTAAGACTGCCCTCCATAGCTTATCGAGTTGGTAACTCTTACTCAAGGTTGGGAAGCACACAATCCAGCTCTGAACTCCCACCTGTACAAATGTCTTACACTTAGTTCTGATCTTCCATATGTGACTATGGGTTTTCTTTTACTTGCTTGTGTTTTATAATGATTCATTTTTTGAATTTTCCTGCATTTGATACTCCTGTTTACTTTCCTGTAAATTTTTTGCAAATTATATTTTGTTTTATGAGACTAACCACGTTGCGATAGCTGAGGCCTAGGTATGCATTTACATTTTATGCATTATAATTTCTCTTTATTTACCTTGCAATATTTTCTACCTACATTTATTTACTTTACATGCAAAACTAAACCAAAACTGAAAACAACAAAAACATACTTTCAAAATCAAACTTACACTTTNTTCCTAAGTAGAACATCAAGTGAATGTTTAATTCCTCGCTCATGGGATAATTAAAACATCAAGGTTCATTGAGCACAAGTTAAAATGTCACCAATGAATCTTAATTTAGATTCAGATGATTAATTTAACAACATAATAAGTTCAAATGAACTTAAAATGAGTCGGAAGACTTCAAAACATTTTCAGGGTTACGCCCTGAACATTCTTATAATCTTTTGAATATTTTAAAAGACAACTTAACTTATTATGTTTTTTTCAAGAAAATCATCCTTAAAACTTTTAGGGACCCACCAAGTTATGACCCGGGACCCGTTAAATCACTTAAATCAATAAAATGCCCTACACTACTTATCTTACATTTAAGACCCAATGCTCAAGAATTTAAGTCTTCTCTAAGCTATTTAAATCATTGCTGGCAATTGGAAATATTTGGTTTTTACCACTAATAGATCATCGGGCTTTAGTAAGTCCTCGGTTTAGGTAGTTAGGGTGATGACGATAATGCTAATGTGTGCTAAATGAAGGATACAAAATGGGATTTAAATTAATATCTTCTACCTCAAGGACCTTTAATAAGGGGAAATGATAAGGACCGATAATACTATTTGCCGACTCTTGATGAGATGGTTTCCCTCGATACTCTAAGGTTACCAGTAGTCCTAGCTTGACCAGAGTAATCAACTTATGGACTATACTACTTTGCATAAATTTTTCAAACAACAAAATTTCTTTTGCTTGTTAAAGTAAATTCTACATGCATGAAAATTAAACTAAAAATGAAAATTTATAATGGTCCATGGTTAATCACTTGTATCGAAGTTAGGACTGCCCTCCATAGCTTATCGAGTTGGTAACTCTTACTCAAGGTTAGGAAGCACACAATCCAGCTCTAAACCCCCGCCTTTACAAATGTCTTACACTTAGTTCTGATCTTCCATATGTGACTACGGGTTTTCTTTTACTTGCTTGTGTTTTATTATGATTCGTTTTTTGAATTTTTCCGCACTGGATGCTCTTGTTTACTTTCCAGTAATTCATTTAAATTTTGTGCAAATTATATTTTGCTTTATGAGACTAACCAAGTAGCGATAACTGAGGCCCAGATATGCATCTACATTTTATGCATTACAATTTCTCTTTATTTACCTTACAATATTTTCTACCTACATTTATTTACTTTACATGCAAAACTAAACCAAAACTGAAAACAACAAAAACATACTTTCAAAATCAAACTTACACTTTCAAAACAACAACTAAACATAATACGCTCCTTTTGGGTTTATGAGGATTTCTCGGGTTAGGTAACATACAGCTGCTAACGAGATCTCTAGTTTAAATGAGCTTGATAACTTATTTAAACTAAGTAAATCCAAGTGAAAATAGTAATGCCGGAAAGAGGAAACCGTGAGATCCTAACTGATGTCACTGTAATTAAATAAACCCCCCACCCCCTTCTAAAAAACACTTGAACAATAACAACAACAAACCGATCACATAAATTGTAAAACTATAAAACCTTAAACCTTGGAAATGCTACTTCAACAAGGAGCTTAGACCAAACATTGTGGGTAGCACGATGTGGGTATGCAGAAGAACATCTTCGAGAGAACGAACAGATCTACAACAACAAACCTTTACTTAGAATTAAATAATAGACCATAGAAATTTGAGGTAGCTCGTCTAGTACAACATAAATCCTTAACTTAAATTTAGGTCTTTGCACAGCCATGTTGTGCAATATAAGCCATAACTCACTATGCTCTAAGGTTGTCGTTCATTGCGACATAAATCTTCTTATTTTCTAGGCTATTTGTATGACCGTATCATGCAAGTGTAAACTCTAATAAAATTGACAAGATGAAACATCTAAAAATATTTTATTCAAAATTAGAGCGAAACTATAGGATAGTTCTGAAAGTCCCTGAGGCTCGTCTTAAGATCTGTGACATCCCCTAGTTTTTCTCCCTTTGGATTCGATCTTTCTCACTTAATATTTCTTCGCTCGACCTTGGAAGCCGTTAACATTGAAATCATGAAGAAAAATACCTCTCATCTAAATCGAGAGTTTTCTTAGGTGACTTCAATCATTTAAGATGTAATTAACAAAAGAGGCTTGCCCTTAAAGGAAACTTTGGAACCCAGCTTAATATAAACTCAATCTAATCTTTTATATTAGATAGGGGAACTTGTCGGTCAACATAGATAGTTTTGCAGGCCGGAACGGATGTCATAAATTGTTTAAACGAGCCTCAATATTAAGTAATGCGTTTATTCCCCTGGATAGATGTATGGCGTGTAGTGTTATGCTTGTTTATTTAAACTATTATCTGTGTGAGATTGAGTAGGTGTCGTATTCTCAAAATTTAAAATACCACTTTTCAAAAACTATATATATATATATATATATATATATATATATATATATATATATATATATATATATATATACTAAATTTATTTTAAACTGACAGTAGAGAAGAAGAGTTTTAACAGGCCTTCCTTTCCATCATGGGATCTAGGTAATTGTGTTATATGCATTAATCTAGCAATAAACATTTGTTCTAATTCAGCCTTTATCCATCCATTATTTTGACCATGATATAAATCGGTTCGTTTCCTTGTTAAGAATTCAAAACTACCTGCAGATTGTTTTGAGGTGCTTCAAATTTAGTTTAGTTTGTTCACAAAAATATAATGATCATAAGTACTTTCTTATGTTACTGAGTCCTTTAGAAGCAACAAAATCACATCTTTTCATTGTGTTGGGTCTCCTTTTGATTGAGAACTGTTGGATTTGTGCTGTCATTTTTACTTAAATATAACTTGGAACATATACTTTTTGGAATTACTATGATTCTTATAGGCCTATAATTTGCAAACCATGAAAAATATTAGATTGATATTATTGAATCGAAAAAGATTCACATTAAGCTTACGCCCAATTTTATATAATTTTCAACAATGTTATGTTTTAATTTCAGTTTAAGAGAATCAATTATGCAATCATTGATCTATCAACTCTATTGCAATCATAAAATTGTAAGCTTGGATAAGGTACAATTCATTCATTTGTATGAAAATTAATATGTGAATATCATCTGACCAACATTGCCAACCTCTTGTTCGTCCTTACCGACCATATTGTACTCAAAAGGTCTTATTAGGCCAAGAAAAGGTATTTTCACTTTTGCAAAATGAGAAGGCATCAAATTAGGCCATCCAACTATAAAATTAATTCACTAAATCTAAAGTAATCAAGACATCACATCTCCTAAATCTATAAATAAACTCTATTTTGAGACACTTCCGGACATATTTTAGCCCATAGAATCTCAAAATTGTAGGAATGCCCAAGAGCTCTAACTTAGATTTAAAACCTCTAAAAAGATATCATTAATGTTTTAGTTCAATTTACCCTTCTTTTTCTTTGTTGCTCGATCATTTTTACAAGTTTGAGTAATCGCATTGATTGTCTTTATATACTAACAAACAAGAACTCATATATAGTTTACGTACACACCCAGCCTTCATCTATTCACAAAACATTAAAAAAGAAAAGTTCAAAGATACTACTCATCTCCCTGGTATGCCACATTTATATCAATAAATACATTAGATGATGACACTGTCGCCAGAGCCATGGGAGAAACATTTGTCATTGCCGCCGGTGATGGTTTTCCAGTCAACTTCTGTACCAATGTGCTGAATTCTCGTGGATGAGCATGTATGATCTTCACCGGCTCCATTCGCACGATCACGTTAGACGACAGTTTGGGGCTTGAAGGCTTCCTGACCTTTAAATACTCCTTAGCCACCCTTGGAGTTGGAGGAGAAGACCTTGCCTTTGAAGAGCAAGGAGGCATTTCTTTTTTTTACTAATTTCTATGCAAGTATAAAAAACTTGAAAAGGATGGGTGTTGGTTTGTATGCTTGAATGTGATAATACTTATATAGGTAAAGATAGGAGAGGATGAGAATTGAGAAGGAAGATGGCGGTTTCATTTGGTGAGGAGTGTAGATAAGGGCAAGTTGTTGTTATTCTTTTTTTTTTCTAATATTTAGTTTAAATGGTTTGTGAAATGGGAAATGGGAAATGGGAGTTGGTCAAAATAGCGTTAAATAAAATAATGGGAAAGGAAAGAGGAAGGAGAGTGGCCTTAGGTAGGAAAAATTATTGTATCAGTTCACCTGATGCAAATTTGCAGGACAGGGTGTCACGTGGCAACCCGAGCCAGAACCGTGTATGTCAAGGAGATTTCTGTGACATTAATATTATTGTTCATAGAATTAATATATAATTGTTTAAAGAATGAAGTAGTCAATTCATATTCATATATTTACTTAGGATAGAATTAAAACAATAAAAAATATAAATTATTGATGATGGAGGTTTTCAGCTTTGGTGTACTATTTATGATTTTAAAAATATTGCAAATAAAAGGAATTTAGCGTTATTTCTATTGATATGTAAATCATACATATGATGGCAATAAACAAATTTTTATTAAGGGGCCTGGTAACCACAAGTTTTATGCTTCAAATTGCACAAAGTCAAGTTTCTGTAAAGAATCCTTACAAAATTATCCTAAATTTTAATGTGATTAAGAAGTAGACATAATAAAACAAAAGAGCAAGACATCATTTTCCTCCTTTTAAGATGATTACTTTTTGTTGATTTAAGAAAATTAGGCAGTGCGTATGAGATAATTTGTTTCAATAAGGCTTGAGGTTATTCAGCTGAAACAATTATTAAAATATATACTTAGTATGAATTACATGGGTTTCATTAATAGGAACAAGTAAATGGGACAACTACGACATTATACCTAGTCAAAAAAATTCGCCTTAATAAAATAAGATAAACATGACACCTTTAGCTATGTTAAAACATTTTATAGGATTAAAATCCATGACCTTACTCGATATGAACCTGACATGTAACATACCGGATTGGATTGGGTCATAGTAGAATAATAAGCTCCAAATAAAATTCAATCTAAAGCTTTCTGAAAGCATTATTCTTCTCAATACATATGACACAATCTACAAAATTACATATCATTCAATATACATAATCATAGAGCCAGTAAGAAATCAAACATAAAAAATTAGTTAGAAATAAACCATATCATCATTAAGGAAGCTAATTTGCATTATTGCGGTCAAAACACCAGCTCTCTATGATTACAAAAAAATGAATTTGCATAGTTGCGGTCGTCAGCTTAGGTAGCGTATTAGATGAGCTTTATTGTTAGGGACCACGTCGAAACTAAGAACACATGGAGATACAATTATGCGAATAATAAGCCTAGTATGAACTTCAAAAATTCTTTTAATTAGATATAATGGATAGAAAAGTAAGGATGTCAATTCAAGTTCATAAGTTGAGTTTGGGTCCAATCATAAAAAGGACAATATGAAAATAGTCAACCTGAACATAACCCATCTATTATTTGAGTAAGAAATTATAACCCAAACCCAATTACCTAACTCAACATGACCTTAAAAATATTGAAGCTATGATGGTTAGGGTCCATGCAATTCGAAATTAAAATCATCATCCAAA
>NEWO01000081.1:300516-325290 GCA_003013225.1 Phalaenopsis aphrodite
TGTGTGTGTGTGTATAATAAAAGGAGACTAGGCTCCTATTTCATTAAAGAAAAGAGATACAAACAGGAAGGCAAAAAACAAGGCACTTCCCAAAAGTTTAAAGTGGCAAAACTCTAAGGAAAGGTAGATCAACAAGGTCTCCTTTCAACAGTAATTCTAAATGAGAAGTGATACTAGTATTAATCGAGGGAATCTGAGTATGGAGGCCAGCCTTAGCAAGCGAATTAGCAGGTCTGTTACCCTCCCTATATGTATGAGAAAGGGACAACTTAATATCCAAGCTCCAGGTGTTTATACCAGTGATCCAATGAATTAGATACTAAGGAGCAGATATTCTCCCTTCAATGATGTTAATTAAATTCATGGAGTCAGTCTCCACCATTAATTGATTCCAGCTACACTTTTTGGCCAAGAACACAACCCAATAAACAGCTTGGGCTTCAGCTTCCAAAGGGTCCTCAGCCCTGGCAGGAGACTGAAAGTAAAGAAGACAATCACCTCTAGCATTTCTGAATACCCCACCAAAATTAGCATTAGGAGAAATGAAGCTTCTGTCAGTGTCGACTTTGACCCAACCCTTAGAAGGGCATCTCCAATGAACAAGAATAGTTTGAAATTTCCTTGAACAATTGAGGGAGGTTGTGGATAGGATTTCAGGTAGCTTTCTATGATAGTACAATTTCTGTAAATAGCTGCAGTAATTAGTGGTAGTGACAGTGGCATTCATTTGGACTTCATCAAATTTATGCTTTTTTTTTGCCATCCAAACAATCCAAGCAATGATACAAGGGATTGGAGGGAGAGATTGGTCCTGCCAGTCTTTCCAACTTGAATAAAAATCCTCCCAGGATAGCTGAATGGTATTAAGTTTCAGTTTGGGTAACAAGGTGTTCCAGACTTGTTGAACATGAGAGCATTTAAAGAAAAAATGGGGGATGGATTCCTCCTCACTTTTACATAGGCAGCATCTTGAAGGGCTTCTCAAGCCTTTTAAATTTAAAATATCATCAGTTGGTATAAAGCCATAAAATAATTTCTAAGGGAAAAAGGCCATGGAAGGAGAAAGAAACTTATTCCAAACACGTTTAGTCCAATGGGTCTCCTGTTGAGGAAAGTAGAAGTTAGCAATTGAAGCTGAAAAAGTCTGGGAAACCTTCTTCTTCACAATAAGTTTGTCTTTCTTGGATCTTTCAATGGGTTTCTTCAAGATAGTGTTGTGTGATCTATTATCAAGTACTGAAGAGCTTGTTGGTTCCTTTCACCACCAGACCAAAGGTCAGCCACCTGTGTGGTGGAGTTGAAATGAGAACCAAAAGAAGTAGGGATAAACCCTTCTCTAGTCCAATTATCTAGCCACACATTGAGTCTACTTCCGCAATATCCCAAATGAAAAGTTGTTCAGCCTTTGTTCTCATTTTCAGCATATTCTTCCAAGTTCTTGCATCCCCCAATCTATTAGTCACAAGAGAAGGATGCAGATCTCTACAATATTTACCTTTCAAAAACTTAGCCCAAATTGAAGTATGTGCTCTAAACATAACCCAAAGTTTGCAAAAGTTAATTTAGGAAATCTGCTGGAAACTTTTAAACCCCAGACCTCTAGCTCTAACTGCCACAAACTCTTTGCCATCTCACCCAATGCACTTGCTTTCTCTGACCTGCCCAAAAGAATCTATTGAAGGTTCTTTCAAGAGTAGTTTGGATGGATTTCTTCATAACAGAAACTTTTGATAAATAAGAAGGAAGAGCAGCCAATATACTTTTTAGGAGTGTAATTCTTCCCCCATTGGAAAGAAAAGTATTAGAGCAGCTGTTTAGTTTGTTTTGTACTTTGAGAAGAATATCATCAAACTGGACTTGCCTGTTCCTCCCTTTGAGCAATAAGGTACCCAAGTATTTCAGAGGTAGAGAGTTAGAGAAAAAGCCCGTGAAATCTGAAATCCAGTGCTTGATTTTAGGTTTCACCCTTTTACTAAATACAACTTGGCATTTCTGTATATGAAACTTCATTCCAGAGCTATCTTGAAAGTTCTCTAAGCGTTGGAAAAGCAATTTGACTACAGATTTAGTAGCTTTGGAAAATATAATTACATCATCAGCAAAAGCTAAGTGGTTAACAACAATGTTAGATCTGTGGCTATATAAAGAGTGAGGGGCTTTGGCCATAAATTGATTCAATAGTTAGATAAGTAATCAAAAGCAAGCATGAAGATTGTGGGAGATTCTATAGTAGCAGTGAAGAAACATTGAGACTTCCCATCGATGAAAATATAATGATAATTATTAGTAAGCCACCTTAGTATCAATGAAATAAAGGGTTGTGAGAATCCCCTAGCTGAAAGCACCCCCTCAATGAAACCCTAGTCTATGGTATCATAGGCCTTTTGGATGTCATGTTTAAAAAAAGATTCCATCCTCTACACTGTTTGTCCAGATCCAGGACTAATTCTTGAGCCAAGAGAACATTCTCCACTATACTTTTTCCTTGCACAAAGGTTGATTGATTTTCACTGATGAGCTAAGGTAAGTGAGGCTGCAATCTGTTGGAAATAACCTTGCAAATAATTTTGGACAATACATTAGTAATAGGCTAATAGGCTTGAACTGATCCCAAAAGAGCTTAGAGTTGTTTTTGGGGATTAAGGCAATGATAGAGCATTTAAAATAGTTAGGTAGATCCATCCCTTTAAAAAAGCTTTGTATTGCCTTAATAATATCCCCTTTGATTATCTTCCAAGCTTTCTTGTAGAAATTAGCAGAGAAGCCATCTGGGCCAGCAACTTTGAAGCTGTTAATAGAAGTCAAGGCTGACCAGATTTCCAATTCTCCAGGAATAGATTCCAAGTTCAGGTTTCTTGTATAACTCTGATAAAAAAGATCTTGCTGGATTGGAAGTATGGTGACTGGAGGTTGAGTAAAAAGAGTTTGAAAATACTGAATAACACTAGTTGCAATTAAGTCTTCAGATTGAATCCATTGCCCTGAGGGATCTTTAATCTTGTGAATGGTATTTCATCTCCTCCTATAGTTGATACAAACAGGAAGTACTTATTGTTTCTGTCCCCTTCACAAAATCTGGTTTTTGCTACCTTTTGAGCATAGAATTCCTCCTGCATACAAATAGCATTCATCAGCTTTTCATTGACCATCAGTAACTGCATTTCAGTGTCTGGGTTGTTCTCAAGCCTAGCCTCCATATCATGCACTTCCTTTTCAGCGTCCTTAACTCTCAAATTAACATCCCCTACCACAGTCCAGTTCCACTTAACTAAATGTTTGCCACTCTTCTTTTGCAGCATCCATAGCTTGATCAGAGGGTTAGAGTGGTGACAATCTCTCTACCCTGAAGAAATTTGATTAAGAAAATCAATGTGAGAGGACCACATGTTGAGATATCTAAAGCTAGCTTTGTGCTTGATTGAAGATGCATAAATAATGATGAGTAAGGGCCTATGGTCAGAACCAGTCATGCTGAGATGTTGGACAGAGGTATGTAAGAGTTCATTCAGCCAGATAGAGTTGACAAGAATTCTATCCAATCTTTACCATAGAGGTCCTCTCCTCCAAGTGAGCTTGGATCTAGAGAAATGAAGATCAAATAAGCTAGCAAGCTGATGTTGTCATTAATGTTGTTCATAGAATTGGAATCAGGTAGATTGCCACCTAATTTTCCAGAAGGGGTAGAAATGGAGTTGAAACCCCCACCCACCAGCCACAATGAATTACAGGAATTAGTGATAGTATGAATGCATTCCCATAGCTCCACTTTGGCTCTTGAAGAGCTTCCAGCATAAACAAAAGTGGTCAGACCTTCCTGACCCACAAAGTTAAATTTGATATGAAGGAATTGTGGATGATCCCACAAGATTTGACACTTAACCTTCTTTCTGTGGAGCAACCAAATCTTATTATTCAGATTAGCAAAATGAGAAAAGCCAGAGAATTTTGTAAGGATTCTTCTGAGGATATTTGGACACCATAGGCTCAAAAACAACAACAAGCCAAAATTTATACATCCTATTCAAAGCAATAAGTTTGTTAAGGGATTTCGGATGTGCCAATCCCCTAACATTCCAACATAAAAGGTTCATCATCCAAAGGGGATGGATTTGCCCCTCCTTTTAGAGCTTGTCATGGCCTCCTTGGTTTCCCAATCAATATTTTTGTCCCTAAGTAAGTATGTTCCTCCCTTCACATTGTTTAACTCTTGGTTACCCTTTTTCTTTTTTCTTGATTTTTGGGTTTTCCAATCTTCAACCAAAACAATCTGTAATACTTCAACTAACGTGGGGTCCACTTGAAAATCCTTATGAACTATCTCCCCAACATCCATCAGAGAGTTCTAGGGCTCTGAAACAGAAGGTTCATGGGCAGCAGCTTCACTGGCTATGATCTGTACATCAAGTGGTTCTTGATGACTTGCTGAGGGGCCTGCTTCCTCCTTGGATAAATTATCAGTCAAACCAATCCCAAAATGGTCAGGATCATCAATGATTATATTATTTTCTACATTTTCAGTCTCAAAGGCCACAGCAACATTTATGGCATGAACAATTTCTGCAGGACCTTTGACATTAATCTCAAGAAAGATTTGATCAAGGCTCACATCAGAAGTTTCCCTTTCCTTCTCAAGTTCCATCAAGGGATCCATTTTCATTACAACATCTTTTGGGGCCCCATGATTAGGGATCTTAAGGTGAGGGGGTAGTTTAAAACACTTGTTGTCAGTGTGCCTAAACATGCACCAGTGGAAGCAATAGTAAGGTATCTTTGATTCTTTGCCAATACCCATTATGTTCAGTCCCCAGCCAAATTTCATCAACAGTAAGCAGAGTTAGGTCCCTTTCCACTAAGATTCTGGCCACTGATGGTCTTGATAGACTAAAAGTTGGAACATCCAATTTAAGGGGTTTACCCAAGGCCTGTCCAATGTTAAATAGGACTTTATGGTTGAAAAAATGGAGCTTTAAACCTGGAAGCTTGAACCAAATAGGAACTATAGGAAGTTCCTTGCTTGGACCAAAATTAGTAGACCACTTTAAAATCTTCATTGTAATTCCCTCAATCTGTAAAATTTGTTTAGAGAAAATTCTAGCATAATCATCTTCTCTAGTTAAATGGATAAGAATGTGTCTTCCATCAATAAGGCCAACTCTCCAAGCTCCTTTCAGTTTAGTGCCATCAAAGAACTTCCTTATAGCTTCCATTTTAGGATGACCTAGCTGAAATTTGCCAATAAGAGTAAATTTGTATTTTTCAGTCAGGCTTTGAATGTCCTCCTTATAAAAAATCGCCATTTTACCACTCTTCCTGCTCAGTGGTTTAATGATGGGGGTCAGCCACCTCATGGTAGCTTTGAGGAAAATCCAAATCATCAAAGTTTTTAATAGTGTCAAAGCCTTTTCCAACAACATCAGCAAAGGTAGCCTTTGCCCATTGAATATTAGTGGCCAAATCAACATTGCTTTGTTCAGCCATCAGCTCACCACATTAATGGAACAGTGCCCCGACTGCCACTTGAAAGAAACCAGGGGGCAGAAAAACCAAAGAGAAGCTTCCAAAGAAAGAGGACAAAATACTAGTAAAGAGAAAACAAAAAGTAAAGAATGGATGGAGATCCCACCAACCTTAGGCAGTCTATGGCAACCTTAGCAGAGCAACCACCAAGCCAGCCACCAAGCCAACCACCACCTAAATTTTGATTTCTATCTTTCGAGGTCAGTACTTAAATTCTGACTTTCTTTTGGGATTGATACCTAAATTTCAATTCCCACCTCAGGGAAAACACCTATACACTGGCTCCCATTCTCTATAAGCACCTAAAATTTGATAACTCAAACTCACTCTCCAATCCCCAGCAAGAGTTTCTACCTCCTCATTTTGATCAAAGATTCGCTTTCTAATTCCCTAGCGGAAACAAATAGCACACACAATTCTAAACTCCTATGTTTGTCTACTTAGGAGTTTATATTGGTTTTGTTGATCTTGTTAGTTAATGCCAATAAGTGCAGTGTGCTTGCCCAGCTCGCCACACCTATTTGGGGGTCCATTTGTTGACATAATTTTTGGTTGAGGTTTAGTTTTACCTCTTTAGTTGCCTAAGTTCTAGCCGTAGAACTTTCCTGTTGACTATTCTTAGAAAACTAGAAAAGGAATATTCACAATTAGAAAATTCTAAACTCCTCCTTGCTCAACTTGAAGTTCCACATTTGGTCCTAACCTCTAACACTTAGTAGGTGGGGTCAGTTTGAGGGAGCTCAAGATGAGCCCCCATAGGACTGTCTGACCTTAGGGTTAGCCCTGGGTGTTGGTCTGGAGCTAGTTCACTCACCTACACTCACTCACACCCACAATCGCTCATAACCCCAAACCCAAAATTGTTAAATTTGATCCCTTGATTCTTTTGAGAAACTCAAGTAGATGGTCCCCTAAACCCACTAGCCCTAGGCTTAGCTAAGACCAGTACATAAAGGGGGATTCCATTGGTTCATAGTTCACATATGGTGGTTGACTTCCCCATTCTACCAAAAATACCCAACTTGGCTTTTTGCCCCTAAATCCACCCAAATTACCTAAATGCCATTGAAATATTAAATTAGGCAAAAAATTCCCAAATTCACTAAAAATACCCAAATTTGTTCAAAAATTATTTCAAACCATTTCAAAACACCCAACCCAAAAATTCCAAAATTACCAAAATACCCCCAAAATTGCCAAAATTACAAAAATACCCTTGGCACCCCAAACATTCCTAAAACCTCCAAAATCACTTTAAATGTCTCCAAAACTAATTTGAACCCTTTAATTGAACCCAATGTGGCAAATTTGACCATTTTGACCAAAACTCCCCAAATTGCCTTTAAAGGCCCAATTTCGCCAAATTTACCTTAAATGTCCACTAATTTGGTCCCAATTTCCCTCAATTTCAATTTTAAAATCAAATTAATATTTTTTTTATCAATATAAATGAAATATAAGCCTAATTGGCTCATGCTTTGAGCTCAATTTTGATCCAAATCGAAAACCCAATTTTGGCCTTATGAACTAATCTCACCTAAATGAACCCCATAACCTACTTAATTTACCCCAATTTGGATCCTAAATATTTTACAACACTCCTACTCACCAAAAGTGACCTTAATTTGAACACTGTTCATGACATTCGTATAGACTATTTTTAACAATCAATTTGAACCTCACCCAACCTTAGCCCAACCTGGACCCAAGTCTAGTCCAACATGCCCAAATTGACCAAAACTCCAAAATCCTTCAAATTGAGCTTCCAATTGGGCTCAAAATAATTTCAATACTTCACCAAAAATCTTCATGGCCATCATCCATTAAATTTTGATCAATCAATTGGGCTCAAATTCATGGCTAGCCTAACCCAAACCCAACTCTTACCCATTTCGACCCAAATTGGACCCATGCACCAAAATTAACTTATCCATCTCAAATCCACCAAATTAATGACTCCATAGCCACTAAGTACACTCAATTGACCAGGCTAAACCCCCTTTGACTAGGCATGATAAGCTATGGACCATTGGATCCGTAAATTAAGGGATGTATGCCCATTTATGGGCCTTAACCAAAAATCTCTCCAATCATCACCTGCCATTGAGGGTTAACCATAAGTAACCCTCCCACTGGATTAGCTGACCTTATGGCCACCTTCCCTAGCCCTTTCAACCGGCGTAGTGGCTAGAAAACACCAAAATCAAAAGCCCCAAGATATCAAAAGCCCCTATGGACCATTTGATATCCAATAGGCTTTAGTAACTAAGCACCATTTTGCAACCCTAAATTGTCCATGAAAGCCACTCTAGGCCATTTTATTTAAACCTCACCTCCATGGCTAAAAAAGAGAAGAGCTAAAATTTTATTAAGGAAACTCTGCAAAATTGCTATTGGAGACTCCCTAAAACCTCCTAATTTTAAGCCCACCATTTTCCCCCACTGATCTCCACAGTGGAAGCTCAATTTTAAGCTCAAATTTTTACCAAAACTAGAATATAACTCTCCACAACTCACCAAACTCAAATTACTTGTGCACACACCATCGCCATAGTGAGAGAAGTTGATTCCTCACAAATGCCCCCTCTGAAATAACCTCTAACCTAGCTCTATATCAACCCATGAAAACTACCTTGATTGAATTCATACGTAGACCATTCACCAAGGCTTGGGACTTCTTCCGGAGGTTCATTGGGACCAATCGAAGCTACAACAACCATCTGATTGAGGCCTCCCCTCTCAGACAAAGGTATTGAACTCTAACATTAGTCCGAGCTTATTTTTACTCTTTATACATATTTACTGTATTTCATACTATATAATCCATATAGATAGGTTCTTCTTGAGTATATGTAGGTTTAGAAACAAACCCTATGCGATTTGGTTGAGGCAAGGCTAAGATCTTAAGGTATTAGTGTGAATGGCTCATAGTTTAGTTCACTTGGGGATGATAACGGAGAGCCGTCTGATCCCACGTGTATTCAACAGAATGAGGAGATCAAGTCAAACAGATCCATGGTACTTAAAGCGTGGTCTGCGTGGAGGCTAGGTGGTTGGTGGCGTCAAATGGCGGAGCGATGCATGGAGCCTTCAGAGTGGACGAGGATTAGTTGGTTCCCCATGGATAAGTAGAAAAATATGAGATTTTTGAATAATTTTAAAAGCCTAAACTTCTAAAATCCATATCTTTCTCTAGAAAAATCATAAAAGAAAAGAAAATTGCCCTCTTTCTTAGTGAATAAATGAAAATAATGTGGGCCAAAATAAAAATTATTTTTCAAACATATGATTTTAAATTAATTAAATACCCTTTGTGGTATTTTAACTCTCCATGACTAAGGAGTGCTCACCATGGCTTGAGATTTTTAGGGTCTATTCCTCATCATAAAAGGGATGTTCTCTGATTTTTCCATGGTTAGAGAGCATCTCTATGCTTCTAACCCTAATTTCAAGCTAAGGTGACCATTTTGGCTTATTTTAATTATATAACTCAAAACATCACTTGAAAAATTATGAGAATAATTTTACTAGGTTTCTTGTGGTCAGTGAAGTCTAGGAAAAATATTGCGATCCTTTAAATCATTTTGCGAATTTCTATACTTATTTAAATGTGAATACTTTGTATTAATTTTGATAAATTAAATACATATAAAAAACTAATAAATTCAACTTCACATTGTTCATAAAAATCATATCAACCCACTGTAAAAATTTGAAAATTATTTGGCTTAGTTTAAGCACTAAAGTAGATTTTTTTAAGAAAGCTTGTATTTTTTGTACAAAAATAATTAGAATAAATTAAATACACTTGACAAATTATGAAAAGTGGTTTTCTGAGCTCCTTGTAATCAGAGGTACTTAGGAAAAATAAAATTTCTATTTGGTAAATTACTTGATTTTGAGCCTCATTTTGAATTTAAAATAGTTAAGAATAAAAAAAATTTCAAATATACAAAAATATTTCAAAATGTCCCTAATAGTTCTCTGATCGAATGGGACTCAATAAAATATTTTTTCCTAATTTTCCTAAGTTAAAAATAAATTTTTAAATGCTTAAAAGTGAATTTTCTTTATTTCCTCACAAAAATAATTATATTAAATATATTAAAAATGACAAAAATATAAAATTTGACTCTTTGAGTTTTCTAAACTCAGAGAAGTCTAATAAAAATATAAAAATAATTTTTGTGATTAAAACACTATTTTCTATTTAAAATAAATCATGAAAATTGATCTAAACTAAAATAATGATAAAAAATTTTAATTAAAAAAAAAGATGAAATTTTACTTAAATATTTCTCTAACCTAAGGAATCCTATGATAATTTTCTCATAAATAAAAACTTTATTTTGGGAAGTTAAATAAATCGCCTTTTGAAAATCTTATTTTCTCGATTTAAATAATTATCTAAATTAAATTAAATTTTGAGATGTATACATATCCTCCTCTAACATCCTAATTACCTCATGGATATGATACTCCAAACCCTCAAAATCATTTGAGTTGTGCTTGATGAGTTTGGAGGTGAAGTGCCCCAAAGGTAAAGTGGTAATTTTAGAATTTGGTGCCTTAATCAAAATTTAGGATTATGAAAGGAAAAATGTGTAAGTTTGATCTCAATAAAAATGTTTGGATGATTGAAATATAATGGGGCTAAGAGGTAGAAACCCATTCAACACCCTTGCACAACATCAATTAAACACATAATTCTCCAAATCTTCATGACTTGGAAGTCAATTAAAGATTAAATGATTCTTAAGTGATGGGATTAAGCCGGAAGCTCATAATTTACTTTTCTTAAGCCCAAAGTTGAGGATGATGTGATTATTTAATAATGATATATGACACTTGAATCAAAACTTTGAAAACCACCATTCACTCATTATGATTGTTAAAGGCTTGGTAGTGACTTAGGTTCAATGTCTAAACTCAAGTTGATTAGAGTTAGAAAATGATATGATTGGTGATTAACATCTTTAAGTACTACAAGCCTGACCTTAACTCCGGGCACCATAGTCTTAAATGACTCAAACATGCCTTAAGGGCACCCACTCACATAACTTTTAAATGAAACATCAATTGACTAATTGAGTATCTTATCCTTGGGAAAATTAAATTGTTAAGCTTCAATGAGCAATGGGGTAGCGACACTCTAGCCTCAGATGATTCTTGGAACATTATGATAAGATCAAAATGAACTCGGGATATTTCAAGAGACATTCAAAATGATCTAGAGCCACACCTTGAACATTTTGAAATCTATTGGATATTATATAAGGCAAATTGGACATGCTTTACTTTGTTCTAAAATTATCCACTATGATATTCCAAGATTCAATAAAATCATAACTTGGGGTTTGGTAGCTAAACCTCCATCTGCTCTTACAACTTAAACGTTCTTGCAATATTATCAAGTACTAACCTTTCAGGTGGTGGAGCAAAAAGACTCAACAGGTACGCATTTAAATTAATGCATTTACCTTCTTGTACTTCTTATTTCAAACTTGAATGTTAAACAACAATGTCTAGGGTAACAACAAAACGAAAACTAAAGCTAAAATCAACCAAGATAAATATTACCTCCACAATAATGAAAATATAAGAAAACTAAAAAATTAATCACAAACATCATGAAATCACAATTGCAACTAAATTAAGACGTCTCTATTGGGTGATCGGGAATCCATCAGAGGAGGTAACCTACGGTTACTAACGAGACTTCTCACGGTCTAAATGAAAGTACGGAATTCCTTAAGTTGAGTTTAATAAATTTATTTAGACTAAGTGAATCCGATAGAAAATAGTGGTAATGGAACAAGGGAACTGTAGAATCCTGACTGGTGTCTCTCTAATCAACTTTAAAATGCCCCATAACATTTAAAGAACTTTACCATAGGGACATTTGATTTGACATCATAGTCTGACACACTACAAATCTTAAACTCGTCACGACAATGAGCTTGGAGGTAGCATGGTGAGTAGCACGACCATCTTCAATAGTTAAAACGTCTACATTAGTTAAATCAATTTCATTCCCTAGAATTAAACAGCAAGTCATAGGATTTCAAGGTTGTTTGCTTATGCAACATAAATCCTTGATCCCTGAATACTACTAATATGCATAGTACAACAATAATTTGGATTATATTTCACTTATATTTCCTTACTTCGCAACAAAACCAAAAACTTGATCATGATGAAAAATAAGAATTTAACTTTTAATGTATATATATTAAGATACTACGCAATTATACGTATCGTTATCAAGTAATATAGGATTTTTTGAGTACCCACACGGAGAACACACAATATGCACTATTGAACAACAAACTTCTATTTTTAATAAAAAGATAATTATCTAAACTAAAGATGATTTTAGCAGTAATGTAAATTTAAATATTTTTTGTATTTTTAATATTTTGATAGAACAAAAACAGTTTAAAAAGATAACTAGAGTTTTTATAGAAGAAAAGCACTAAATAAGAAAATATATTTCTTCTTATTATGAATTTGTAATAAGTATAAAAATTCTGTTGTGGAAGTATGCAAATTTTGTTGTGCCAAATATGAGCAGTAATATTCTTTACCCTTACTATAGATACTATAAAGAACATTGGCTAATTTAAAGTTTGAATAATTTTGAAGACCGGATCTAGAGTTCCCTTGATTCCCTCCACTTGAAGGATAACATTTTGTATCAGAACCTAAAACAATAAACCAATTTGGGGGCTTTAACCTGTCACTTTAAAGTCCTCTAACTCTACACTCTAAGTTGGGATGGTTCTTCCAAACTGGCTTATAATAATTTGATTATGAGTTCTTCTGCTAATTATTTATGGCATTCAAAGTTTCTAACGATGCTTGAGAATCTACCATTTGGCCTAATGAATTCTCTTCAATCATGGAAATTGGTTGAGAAAAACTCATTTCAAATTAGTCTAACTTCCTTGAAATTACAGCAAATTGATTTGCTAACATGGTAAATGCATCAGTTTCATGAATATTGGCTACTTTCTTAAGATTTACCCTCTCATAAGGCCATTAAAATTTATTGATAACCATTTCTTCGATTAAAGCATAAGAAGCATGAAATGGTTTTGACATCAATGAACCACCACCACCAGCATTGATAATTGATCTACGAGATCCAACTAATCAATTATGAAAAATTTAAATTATTAACCAATCTGGTATAGCATGATGTGGACACTTTCTTAGAAGTTCTTTAAATCTTTCACATGCTTCATAAATAGATTCCCCTTCAAACTGATTAAAAGATGTAATATCATTTCTAAGCTTTGCAGTTTTTGATGGTGGAAATATTTAACAAAGAATTTTTGTGCTAAATCACCCCAAGTTCTGATAGATCCAAGTGCTAAAAAATTTAACCACATCTTAGCTTTATCCTTCAGTGAAAAGGAAATAACCTAAGTCTTTTGACTTCATCTGTTACACCATCGTATTTAAATGTAGCACACAATTTTAGAAAATTGGCAAGATGTAAATTTGGACCTTCAGTTGGTGATCCCCCAAACTGATTATTTGATACCATTTGGATAATAGCAGATTTTAACTCAAATGAATTAGCCACTACAGTAGGTTTTTGGATACTACAATGAAGTTCATCTACATTAAGGTTGGCATAATCACTTAAAGGTTTAAACACTTGATGAATTTCAACATTTTGATTATTCTAGTCTGCAGTTTCTGTAATTTTTTTTTTTCAAAATTTATAAATTTTTAGTTTTTCTGATTTTTCTAATAGTTCTTTCTAATTCAAAATCGTAGTGCACTAGTCCTTCAGAACCTGAACTACACATACACTAACATATAATAATTAAAATAAAATAAACAAAAAATAAGATAAGATAAGATAACATAAAGTTTAAATAAAACTTTCTAAAAATAGAAATTTGCTTTTAAAATCAATTTCTCCCCGGCAACGGCGCCAAAAAACTTGATCCCTAGATACTGCTAATATGCACAGTACAACAATAATTCAGATTATATTTTACTTATATTTCCTTACTTTGCAACAAATCCAAAAACTTGAACCTGAAGAAAAATAAGAATTTAACTTTTAATTTACATATATTGGGATACTACACACGTATATGTATTATTCTCAAGTAATATAAGACTTTTTGATTAAGACCTGAATATCAAACACACATGGAGAAAACGCAATATGCACTATTGAACATCAAAATTTCTATTTTTAATAAAAAGATAATTATCTGAACTAAAGATGATTTTTTCAGTAATGAAAATTTAAATATTTTTGGTATTTTCAATATTTTTATAGAACAATAACAATTTAAAAAGATAACTAGAGTTTTTGTAGAAGAAAAGCACTAAATATGAAAATTGTGGCAGTATGCAAATTGTGTTGTACCAAAGAGGAGCAATAATATTATTTACTCTTACTAGAGATGCTATAAAGAACATTGGCTAATTTAAAGTTTGAATAGTTCTACAGACCGGCTAGGCAGGGAAAATACTAGCTCTCACTCTAGAGTTCCTTCGATTCCCTCCACCTGCGGGCTAACATCTTATATCTGAACCTAAAATAATAAACCAAGTTGGGAACTCTAATCTGTCTCTTTAAAGTTCTCTAACTCTACACCCTTCAATGAATATTTTCTTATTTTATTGCACTCAATCATATGAACTACATTCTCAATCATACAACCTCATGTGATACTTTCAAATTGTTGACTAAGACAATACCAGCCCAGTTCTTACATGTTCTCACAACAAATTTTAACATTTGGATTGACCAAATCAAGAAGAAAATGAAGTGCATGGAATTAAATCATCACAACTTCTTCCATCATTCAAGATCAATACTTTCCACAATTTCCGTCCAAAATTTAATTACATATCATTTTAAGAAGAAAGATAAATAAAACTACTTAGAATCCATGGAGAACACAAAACCACACTTTAGTTTAAAAGAAGAAATCATTGTCAAACCAACAACAAGTCTCAATTAAAACCAAAAGTAGTATCAAAATAAAAAGATAAAAACTTATCTCAAGTCCTCCACCAAACTCTTGAAGTTCCTTTGATTCTCTTTTCTTTACAATCACTCAAAATAAATTAACAAAAAAGATAAAATAAAAGTAAAAGTGGTGCATGAAAATCTCTCCAAACTAACTCCCCTCCCCAAATGAGAACTTTCAAAACTTTCCAATACTTTCAGGACTCTTTTCTAAGTCCTCTCTTCTTTCTTTTATAATTTTCCAAAAGGTGCCTTGATTTCTCTTCAAAATATGTCTAGATTTGATGTATTTCCCCAAGAGATACATACTTCCATGATAATTTTCATCTATGGTGGTTATAACCACCTATTAAGCCAATGGGTGCCTAAAAAACTTCTTCAAAATTTGCAGAAATGGAATTTACTCATCCAATAACTGCCACTGTCGCATAAGCATGAGGCCTATGGCACTTAGACACGTCTGTTTAACTGGCTCTTAAGCGCCTGAACTGGCGCTTAAGCGCCAAAACTTATTTGCACATTTTTCACATTTCTGCTCTAAATTAGATCCATTTTCACTCCTTTAAACATTTTTCACCCTTTTTACCTGTATCTACATAAAAAACACAAAAATGCCTTCCATTAAAGCTCAATGTCTAAAAAATAAGTATAAAAATGTGTCTAAAAATACTATATATTTTAGGTGGATCAATCCTAAACCTTTTCTTTAGGCTTTTGTTTATCTCAACTGTACAATAAAAGCCCTAACTAGTCTTAGGATCCTGAGGTTGTCATTTTTCATGACCTAAAACCTCACATCTACCAGGCTATTTGTTTGATCGTTTCACACAAATGTAAGCCCTAAATTAATAAAATTAGCTGGATGAAACATTTAAATAAAATTTATCATGACCTAAACCCTCCTCAAAACTGAAGTCAAACATTATGATAGCTTAAGAAGTCACCGAGGTTCTTCTCCGGATCTATGACATCCTCTAATTGTTCCTCCTTTGGACTCTACATTTGAACCATTCCCCTTTCGCACATCTTTGTCCGATCTCATTTAAAAGTCCTATCCTTTTGACCTCTTTGAAGACAATATTTCCTTATTTTAATCGAGAGTTTTCTTAGGTGACTTCGGTTATCTAAGATGTAATTAACTATAGGGACTTGCCCTTATAGGAAGCTTTTCAAAACTCAACTTAATATAAAACCTATTTAATTCTTCGTATTAAATAGAGGAAACTTGTCAGCAAATAAATATGGTTTTAAAGACCAAACATATGTCATATATTTCTTAGTTTTTTTTTATCAAGCCTCATCCTCAAATCTTGTGTTTATCTTTCGGGATAGATACAGGTTTTGAGGTATAGTGCACTTTCATTTAAACTATAAAAAAGATGTGGTCATTTTGATTTCATATTTTTTAAAACTATATATATATATATGCAAATTAAATGTCTTTGTGAAGCAGGCGACGAGATTTTGATTCAGGCGGCAGACAGCTTCTAACGAGCAACTCTTTAACCAAAAATAGTGTCGACACACCTGCAACATTTCAAAGATGTAAGATGCCAATTTTTGGTGATTTAATTGAAAAAGGGATCAAAGTCTTTATGGACGATTATTTAGTGTTTGGAACTTCATTTGAAATATTTCAAAATCTTTTAGAGAAAGTTTTGGAATGATGTGAATAGGCTAATCTCATATTAAACTGGGTGAAATGTCAATTTATAGTTACATAAGGAATTGTGTTTGGGCATAAAATTTCAGAAAATGACATGGAAGTATATTCTGCAAAAATATAGGTTTTATCAAACCTACCTCCACCTACTACAGTAAGAGGAGTTAGGAGCTTTTTAGGACATGCTAAACTTTACAGGCGTTATATCAAAGATTTTTTAAAAATTACTAAGCCATTACACCAACTTCTGGAAAAGGATACAAAATTTTACTTTAATCACGATTGCCTTAAAGCCTTTGAAACTTTAAAGGAAAAATTGATCACTACTCCTATAAATGTTTCACCTAATTGTGAGAAGACTTTTGAATTAATGTGTGATGCTAGTGATTATGCAAATGGAGATGTTTAAGGTCAAAATTATGATAAGATTTTTAAAGCCATATATTATGCTAGTGAGACACTTAATGATGCTCATATTAATTACACCGCCACATAAAGAGAGTTTTTAGCTATTGTGTATGCTTTTGATAAGGATAAAACATTTTTTATTGGAGTTAAATGTTTTTCAAATACTGAACATTTGACTATTAAACATTTGATGCAAAAGAAAGATGCTAAAACAAGATTAATTAGATGGGTACTTATAATGCAAGAGTTTGATTTTGTAATTGTCAATAGAAAATGGGCTGATAATCAAATTGTTGATCATCAATCTAGGCTTGAAAAAGAAGAAATACTTGATTTGGAAAAAGAAATTAATGAAATTTTTCCTGATGAACCACTTTATGCTGTAAAAGGATGGGAAATACCTTGATATGTTGATATTGTAAATTATATTGTTAGTGGTGTTTTACCTTATGAACTGACAAAACTGTAGGAAAAGAAATTCTTTTATGATGAAAAATCATATTTGAGGATCCTTATTTGTATAAACAATGTAAATATTTAGTAATGGGACGATGTGTGCTTATAAGGAAATTCAAAAATTATCCAAAAATGTTATGATTTTGAATTTCGTGGTCATTTTGGAAAAGAAAGAACTATTTATAAAATTTTTCTATCTGGATTTTATTGGCCTACTCTTTTTAGGGATGTTAATACATACATTAAAATATGTGATCGGTGTCGGAAAGTAGGTATTATTTCAATAGCAAATTTAATGCCTCTAAATTTTAATTTAGAAATTTAAATTTTTTATGCGTGGGGATTGAATTTTATGGGATACTTTATATCATCACTTAGAAATATTTATATATTGATTGTAGTGGATTATGTTTCAAAATGAATTGAAGAAATCACTTTATCTTGAGATGCTCAGAGTGTTTCAAAATTTTTAATTAAAAATACTTTTACAAGATATGAAATACCGAGAGTAATCATTACCAATGGAGGATCTCATTTTAGGAGTGCAACAGTTGCAAGATTGGTGGAAAAATATAATATAATGCATAAAATTGCAACTGCTTATCATCCTTAGACTAGTGGTTTAACAAAATTATCAAATAGAAAATTAAGAGAGTTTTGGAAAAGAGTGTTAATCATAGTAAAATTGATTAGTCTGCTAGATTAGAAACTGCATTATGGGCATACATGACAACTTATAAGACACCTATAGGTATGTCCCCTTATAGATTAATTTTTAAGAAGACTTGTCACTTGCCAGTTGAATTGGATTATAAAGCTTATTGGGCTATAAAATAATTCAATTTCAATTTGAAAGCCACTAGTGAGAAAAGATTATTGACATTGAATGAGCTTGAAGAAATTAGAAATGAATCTTACGATAATGCAAGGATTTATAAAGAAAAGATGAAATAATGGCATGATCGAAAGTAATAAAAAGGGAATTTGAACCTGGACAGGAAGTTTTATTATGCAATACAAGATTAAAATTATTCCCTAGAAAATTGAAGTCTAGGAGGAAAGGGTCATTTAGAGTTATAAAAGTCTATCCCTATGGAGCAGTTAATATTGAAGACCCTAAAACTTGAAGAATATTTAAAGTGAATGGGCACATATTGAAACCATATTTTGATGGTCAAAAACCTAGTTTTAAAGAGACGATAATATTGGGTCACCCAGAATAAAGACTGGAAATGTCGCGCTGACGACATTAAACCAAACGCTTTGTGGGAGGCAACCCATATGTATTGTTGTTCACTTTTATTTTCACATTTTTTTGAAATATTTTACGTATATTTATGTTTAGGTCTTTATGTAGTCCGTGTATCTGAAAAAAGTTTTAGAAACATCTTTATTTACCTAATTCTATGGAAAATTTGAGAATTTATTGGATCAAAACTAAAATAGTGCAATTTTTGGAACTGGCGTATGATGTGGCAGAATTGGCACATGATGCAGCACGGCAACAAAAATGACTTAAAACATTTTAATAGGAAGTTTTTTGTTGTTTATTCTCTTTATAACTCCCAAAAACTGATTCCTAAGTCTATATTAAGAGGGAAAATGGGGGAAAAACCACTAGATTTTAAATGCAATGGCGTCCCACTCCATAAATATTGCAAGATATGGAACTTTCAACAAGAGAAAGCTGATCAATTTCGATGCACAGAAGTTGCATGATCATTTTCTAGTGAAGAGGTGGCTAATCAAAGAAAGGAGTTTTGTGAATCAAGTATTCAACACACTGAATACTCGAGTGGAAGAGGTTATTACGCAGAGGCGCTGAGAAGTGCTTTGCTACACTACTAACACTGTAGTCAACCTTGTGGTGAAAGAGTTTTATGCAAATCTTCATGGAATCAAACAAGTAATTGTCTATTTGCAAGGCTAGTTTGTGCAATTCATTCCTTAAAGAATAAACGAGATGTTTATGATTGAGAATGTGCCTATCTGCCATTATGTGAATTTTACCCCTACCAGAGACAATATGAATGAACTCTACCGATACCTTTCGGATGAAGATGCGAATCGGGAGGCCAGAGATGATGGGAATGTAAGTTTTTCCTCATCATTGTTAAATCCTGTTTCTAAGGCATGACACTTCTTCATTGCATCAAAATTACTACCAACTATGAAGATCAGTAAGGTGACTAAGAAGAGTGTTATTTTAAATTATTGTATTCAAACAGGGAAAGCTATTGATATTGGAGCCATCATTGTGAAATCAGTTTTGGGTTTGATTGTGAATAAGTCTGAAACTGGGCTTGGACATCCATCCACTATTTTCCTAATGTGCAGTCAATCACAAGTTTCTTATTAAAGTTAGGAAAAAGTGTTTCTTCCTTGGAAGCCGATGGATCCAGAAGGCTATTGCAGTTGTATTGGAATGAGAGATGAAAACGATATAAATATATTAATGATCAAGAATCTCAGAGTTCATCACCTATCCAGCCTTACTACAATTCGAATGCACTTTTGAAGAAGATCAAGAAGATATAAAAAGAGGAGCAGAATCTTATGCATGTGATTGTGAATATTTCTAAAATGCTGTATCATTTGGATATGAGACTAAAGGAACATTTTGAACATACTAGGCGTATTGAAGATGGTTTGGTATGTATGTTTAAGAAATATGCTTGGATTGGTGAGGATTCGACTGATGAGTTTCCTTACTGACCCTTCTACAACCTGTATGTGTACTACCAATCTACGAGAGATATCTAGGAGGAAGAAGATGTTTGAATTTAGTTTATGCACAAAACATTTTGTTTAGTATTGTTTGTTTTAGTTACTTTATTGAGTTGGATTGCTTTTCCTTTCTATTATTGCATTATCTATGTTTATTCTTTGTATTTAGATGCTTAGATTTCAGTGTTAGGATGTTTAGTTTGCTTTAAAACACTGAAATAGATGTTTGTTGGCTTAAAAACTGTTAGTTTATAATAGCGCGAATTTTATATATAAATGCGAGTTTTATGTTATTTGTGCACGTTTGTTGTTAGAGTGATGTTATGTATGTTTATATATGTTCGTTTGAGTTAATTAGAGGATGAAGTAAAGTAATACGGAGCAGATTTCCACAAATACCAAAATCTGGTGAACTTAAGCTCTAGCGCATGACGTGTCAATTTACAGAGCGCTAGCGCAAGATCCGCCAGATTTGGCGCATGATGTTTCAAAGACCCGAACATGCCAAATTGCCTAAAAAAACCATTAAATCACATGGAGAAGCCCCATTTTCACTGCTTGGGTCATCTCCTACCTCTAAACCTTGACCTAGGGCTTTATATTGAGGGCGATAAAGAAGATTTTGAAGGCAAAAAATCATAGATTTCATCATCTCTTGGTAAGAGATTTATTTATAATTTTTTTATTTTCACCATGGATTTTTCCTACATTATGGAAGGTCAGAAATTTGAGATTTTTGATTAAAAAGCTTGAAGAAAACTCATGGTGAAAAGTTTCTTACAAAATAATCTTGTTTAAGGAGTTAGATTTTTGATTTAGTAACCTATTTGAATTTTTTTTGGATTTTCATAGATTTTCAAATGGCTCCTCAAGTGAAGAGAAGAAGGTAGTTGATCCCTGATAACTGCTTATATGTAACAGTATAACAATAATTCTAATTATATTTTTCACTTTTATTTTCTTATTTCGCAAAAAAACCATAATCTTGATCTTGAAGAAAAATAAGAATTTAACTTTTAATTTATATATATTGGGATACTACACAAGTATACGTATCGTTATCGAGTAATATAGGACTTTTTGATTAAGACCTGAATATCGAATCCACAGGGAAGATATGCAATATGAAATTTTTGGAAAATTTTTTATTTTTAGAAAGATAATTATTTAAACTAAAGACATTTTCGCAGTAAAGAAAGTTTAAATATTATTGGTAATTTTAATATTTTAATAAATATAGTACAAACTTAAAAAGATAACTTGAGTTTTTGAATAAGAAAAGCACTAAATATGAAATTATCATTCTCCTTATCATGAATTAGTAATAAGTATAGAACTTCTATTGTAGAAGTATGTATATTTTGTTGTGCCAAATAGCAAAAATATTCTTTACCCTTACTAGAGATGCTATAAAGAACATTGAATAATTTAAAGTTTGAATAGTTCTGAAGACCGGCTGGGTAGAGAAGATACTAGCTCTCACTCTAGAGTTCCCTCGATTCCCTCCACCTAGGGCTGACATCTCTTACCAGAACCTAAAACAAAAAACTAAGTTGGGGGCTTTAACCTATCACTTTAAAGTCCTCTAACTCTACACCCTTCAATGAATATTTTCCTATTTATTTGCACTTAATCATATGAACTACATTCTCATTCATACAATGTCATATGATTCTTTCCAATTGTTGAATGAGACAATACCAGTCTGGTTCTTACATTTTCTCACAACAAATTTTAACATCTGGATTGGCAAAATCAAGAAGTAAATGAAGTACATGGATTTAAATCATCACAACTTCTTCCAAAATTAAAGATCAATACTCTCACAAACTTACATGCAAAACTTAATTACTTTTCATTTTAAGAAGAAAGATAAGGAAAACTACTCAGAATCCTTGGAGAAAACAAAACGACACTTTAGTTTAAAAGTATAAATCATTGTCAAACCACCAAACTCTTGAAGTTCGTTTGAATCTCTTCTCTTTTACAACACTCTCAATATAAAACTAATATAAAAAAAGGATAAATATGTGGTGCTTGAAAATCTCTCTAACTCCCAAATTTTTGAACTTTCAAAGCTTTCCTAGTACTTTCAGAACCTCTTTTAAAGTCCCAATCTTTCTTATTTTATAATTCTCTTAAAGGTGTCTTGGTATCTCTTCAAAATATGTCTTGATTCGATCTATTTCCCTAAGATATGCATCCTTTCAGAATAATTTTCATCCATGGTGGTTGTAACCACCTATTAAGCCAATAGGTGCCTTTAAAACCTCTTCAAAATTTGTAAAAACTGAATTTACTCATCCAATAACTGCCACTAGTACTTAAGCGCGGGGCCTCTAGACCTTAGGGGTTGCATTCTTTATTTACCCGGCGCTTAAGCGCCATATTTGGCGTTTAAGTGTCAGATCTAGCGCTTAGGCGCCAAAACACTTATGCACATTTTTCCCCTATTTTCTCCAAATTTGATCATTTTTCACTCCTTTAAGCATTTTTCACCGTTTTACCTGTACCTGAAAGAAAAATACAAAAATACCTTCCATTAAATCATAATATCTCAAAAATAAGTATAAAAATGTGTCTAAAACACAATATATTTTAGGCATATCAAAATCCCCTAAACTTAAAATGTTACTTGTCCTCAAGTGGAACTTTAATCTTTAAAAACTAAATATGTATGATATGTATATGGATTTCTTCAGAAGTTACTAAAATTTAGATTTAGAAATATAGTAGTCCAATTTAGAAAAAAAATATTTAGTAAATGAGACCAACTTAAAGATTAGAAATTTTTAATGTTAAGAAAGATGAAAATATGAGTTTCTATCTAATTCAGAAATATTATAAGTCATCCAAATTTAGAATTTAGTTCGTTTATTATCTCCACTTAAAATTTTTTATTAAGAATAATCTTACTTACTATATTATATCTATAAGCTTAAGATTTTGTCAAGTCTTATACTTTAAAAAGATCAAATGTAGAACCAATTTTTTTATTAGGAACTAATCCTCAAGCTTCTCTTTCCTTATATTTTTTTCTTTTTCTTTTTCTTTCTTTTTTTTCTCTTCTTCTTTCTTTTCTTTTTAGGCAAGGATTATTATATCTGAATAGGCCTTTAATAATTTTGAATTCTACTTTTCCTTTCCTAAAGCAAAGTTTTGATATGAAACTTTTACATATAGAAAAATAATAGCTTTAAAAATTATTTTTAATACAATAAATTTAAGTATTAAAAATAAACGTCTAAATTTCTAAAATTTTCAAAAATAAAATGTTTCTTACTAGAGATAGTTACTTATATTAATCCTTTTCTACACTAAAAATTTTTTAACTTAAAGTTTTTCTTCATTACTCAAAATTTCAACTAAATTCTATTACTTATTTCTAAAATCAAAATTTACTTCTCTAATATAGCTTCATATACATGATCAATTTTTCTTTTCAAATCAAATTCACTTGTAGTTCATTTGAGAACAAATAAAATTAATGTTTTGAAAATATTTTCCATCCTCCCCAAACTTAAATTTTTATCAGATTAAACAGTTTAACATCAAATATATATAAGTAGGAATGAAAATAAGAAATAACATGCTTACAGGAATTTTTATACCCTAATGACACAAGTATAAAAATAAAAATAGACGTTAAATTAATTTTGATCAAATTTTCTAGTATTTTCATTTCAATTCAACATGTAGAGATTTAATAGACTTCTAAAAAGTAGGTATAAACATAAAACCAAACTAACGCACTAACTTGACTTCACAATCTCAACATAAAAACAAACTCACAAACATGATAAAAGAAAAATACAGGGTAGCAATTTCCTGAGTTTCAAATTTAAGATTTACGCTTGCAATATTTCCAACTTTATAAAAGACATAGAATTAAGTTAAGTTCTAAACTAACTAAATCACAAAACTCACAACAGTTACTACCCTAGAATTTTAAAATAAACTACTAACTATCACAAACATTACAATACAATTAAAAATAAAAGTCTCACACATCACAATATCTAAACAAGTAAACATACATACATGTCTCAAGTCCAAAACATAAAAACACATCACATCACAATCCTCAAGTAAATAGAAAAGTCCAAACCACATCACATAGTTTAAATCAACACACAAATGCAAATGTAGCAAGCCTAAACCACATAATTCATATCATATTACAACCATAAAATAAATATCTCAATTCTACTCCTCATCCTCTGAATCACCGCTATCCCAAACTTTTGCAGGCTCATAATAAGGGTATCTAGGATATGAAGGAAATTGCACTCCTTGGTTACCCCAAATGAGGCTCTCCAAAGATGAGTGAAATTTCTCTTCATAATCACTTTTTCTCTTATTATACCTATCAGTATGATCTGCAAAATGTTCTAAAATTTGTACCCTATCAACGGTATAGTTAATATTATCCATCATCATCTACAATAGTTGATCTTGGGTATCAATAGACTCACCTCTAGATGTAGAAGCACGTGAGGTAGATGGTCTAGATGTAGAAGCGACAGAGGTAGAAGAAGTAGACGTCTCCATTCCATAACTCCTAGAAAATCCTCCTCTCCAGCCAAAAATAGAATACTTAGAATAAGTTTTGACGATCACCTTAGTGATGGGCTTTAGCGGTAACAACACTTCCTCCCAACTATCATATCTAACTCCAGTCTGCTCACACAAAGGAAAATCAAGGAAGCAAATGCCACACCTGTAGCAGTAACGTCAGTGGCAGAACTAATAATAATATAACAAATCAAAGCTGCTATTTTAATGAGCTTTCCTTCCTGGATATAATAATTTAACGTCGCTCTCTCTCTGGTCACTTCACTGAGATGATTTGTTGGTAGCAGACGAGCAGAAAAAAAAAATAGTTCCAGGCATTTTAAGGTGCACATAACTTTGATGTTAGGAAGTTGACTCTCCTCTCATTAGTGATCTTCTAAAATCCTCTTCCAACAGTTAAGTAAGAAATAATCTCGTCTAAATC
>NEWO01000081.1:344962-360385 GCA_003013225.1 Phalaenopsis aphrodite
GCGGCCGACAGCTTCTTACGGGCGACCCCCAAACGTAACTTCCCCCTTTTAAACGCCGACAGTAGTTTGCAAAAAATTTTGGATCCAGTGGTCATTGGCTAAGACTCTATCCAGTCTTTCCCACAAATTCTTCCTTCTCCAGGTGAAGGCAGGTCCACTGAATCCCAGGTCAAACAAACCAGTATTTTGGATGTTATCATTGAAATTGGATATCGTGACAAGATTGGGGGTTCTGCCCCTGCCCCCCTCCTTTCAGCAGGAGAGGAAATGCAATTGAAGTCACCTCCCACAATCCAAGCTTTATCAATAGAGCCTTGAATGTGTTGATGGGTCTCCCACAGCTCTGTTCTAGTTGTTTTGGAGCATCCTGCATAAACAAAAGAAGCAAAACCATCCATCCCTTCAGTACTGATGTTTATATGCAGAATTTGCTGGTGGTTAACTAAGATAGAGCACTTCATTTCTTTCCTGCAGAAAACCCAAATTTTGTTATTTAGGTTTGTGAAAAGATTGAAGCCAGGGAACACTTTAGCTATATTCTTAGTGTTAATATGAACCATAGGTTCCAAAATGGCTAAGCACCAAAATTTGTATTTTTTGTTAAGGTATTTTAATCTTTTTAAAGATAAGGGGTGAGCAATCCCCCTTATGTTCCAACACAGCATATTGATCATGGGGAGGGAGGAAAGGTGGAGGGTTGCGATCTAGATCTAGTCCTTCCCCTTAGTTTGCTTCCTCTTCTTTAGTTGTTGTGGTCTTCAACTAACTCCTTTTCCTTTCCCTTTTTTAAGTCTTCTTGTTTGGTGCTTCTTTTCTTCCTTATTTTTTGGATCTGCCATTCTAATTCCAATTGTTTGTTTAGTTCTGAGACTACATCATCAGTAGGGGAGGCCTTCTCCTCTTTAGCCTCTTGCTCACTTGTATTATTTAAAGACTCTATGGAATCCCTTAAAATGACTTGCATTGAAATGTTCCCATTGTCAGTTCTGGCTGTCTCCACAATCTCTCCAACTGTTTCCCCCTTCTTAGCAAGAGAGGTCACCACTTGCTTGAATAATAGTTGGATTGTTTGTGTCTACAATCCCAGCCACAATGAAGTTCTGTTGGTAAGCTTCTTTGCTGCTATCTCTCAGTAGATGAGTATTTTCAGTGTTTGGTTCCAGCTATGTGTGAGTTGTTTGTCTTCTGTTAGGTGGTTTTAGCCTGTAGTATTTCTCCCTAGTATGGCTAAACATTTTACAATGTAGACAGTAATAGGGCCTTTGCTCCATGACTACTTCCTGCCAAAATCCCTTCAATGAGTCTTCAATCCAAATCCTCTTAACATCAGGTAGAGTAACATCCTTTTCCACCAAAATTCTGGCAATTCCTGGCCTTATTTTATTATATGTAGCAGCATCCACCTTTAATGGTGTTCTTAAGGTGTAGCCAATATTAAATAAAGCATTTAATTTGAAGAGATGCAAAGGCAGTTTTGGTAGCTTGAACCAAATTGGCCCTGTAGGGGGCTCCTGAGAAGGGCCATACTCTGGGGTCCATTTTAAAATTTTCATTTCAGCTCCTACAATAATTATTGAATGTTTTGCAAATATTCTTGCATAATCTTCTTCCTTTGTCAGTTGGATAAGGAGATGTCTGCCATCCAATAATCCAAGTTTCCAGTCTGCTATATTCAGTGATTCAAAATATTTCCTCACAGTATCCATTTTTGGGTGACCCAGGCTAAATTTTCCAATGAGTGTGAACTTGACTTCCATGTTCAGTTCTGCAAGGTCCTGTTCTGAGAAGACATCAGCTGGTTCTTCATCCTTTGAGCCCACAGGATGGATGCATGAGGCAGAACCCCTTCCAGCAGTAGTATTATGAAAATCTTGAGGGAAAACTAATTTATCAGGATCCACCAAAGAGGAGGAAGGTTTCCCAACAGCCCCAACATAGGCAGCTCTTGTCCATTGCAAGTTAGTCTCCAAATCAATAGGGGTGGCCATAAAACCCCAGCAGCAGCACCCCACAAGGTGCTCAAACAAATAGATAAGAGAAGAAATGAAGAAGGACTTCCAAACTTATATATATATATATATATATATATATATATATATTCAAATGATTTTAATTTCTTCATAATCCATATGCTCATTGTAAGGTGAAGGGTGCTTTCTTAAATTTGAACTTTTCGTCAACAAAAACTTAGTTTAGTTTTCGTAATTTTACTTTTGAAAGTTTAGTTTCTGGTTTAGTTAACTTTTCTACTGACGTCACATCAGGCACATTGCTAAGGGAGACAATTCTATAGGTGCCCGCGAGGCATCATTGAGAAATGTGACTTCCTCTGGTTGGCAGAAAGTCCCACAGATTCAACTATGGATAGTGATCGGGGTTGGGTGATATCCTTGGAGCACGAGGCAGCTCGCGACATATGTCATCTGGAGTTTAAGACTATTATTATCATAATTTTAATTTTAATTTGAATTTTTTTTATCAATCTTGATACTCACTGTTAAATGAGGTATGTATCTTATTTTTTGTATTGTTGGTTGAAGTCATTTTTTTCTCTCAAGAATCAATTATATTGCTATGATAGTTATGTTGCAAACAACATTACTGCATAAGAGTAGAATGGTCATTTATTCAGAAAGAGCTACAAACAACTATTTTCCAATAGCACAAACAAAACAACCAATCAGCTTATCCGGATTAGCTACTCATCAATAGCTTATCTAGATCAGCTACTTATCAGCAACTTATTAATAACTTTCAGCTACCCCAAACTGACCCCAAATCATCATTGACATATATATATATATATATACATATATATATATATATATATATATATATATATATATATATATATATATATATATATATATATATATATATATNTATATATATATATATATATATATATATATATATATATATATATATATATATATATTCTCATTAAGAATTAAATCCTTCATTTATTACTATGTGGCACCAATGTTCTTAAATGTAAAGTTTACACAATGTAATATGACCCTAAAAATAAATGTTGGTCACCTTAACATCCGTTTGGTGCATTTTAATTTAGGTATAATCAAAGAATGTATATAGAAATATCATAATTAAGATGCCACATTTACAACCCAATTTTAAAATTTTACTTTATTTTTGTAGCTAGCTTTTAATTGCTTATGTACTTCTTATTAAATTGGTTCCAGGCAAGGGTAAAGGTGATTAACTGCATCTTATATTTTAGTGGTTGAGCTTTGGGAACAATGTTCAACATGTGATGGATAACAACAAACTCAACTCCTAGTATCTCTTTTGGTAACTAAATATATACATTATGGTATTCAAATAGAATGGTGACCAACTTGTTTCTAAATTCTGCATAAAAAACGTACCTAGACAAAAAGGTAAACATCGCTCTTCTTTTATAGAGGCAACTTATTATACAACTTTATTTTGTTCTAAACTACTTTCTCATTGCATCTATAGATACAATATCTCCTCTTATATTATGCTTATTACCCATTTTTACTAAGTACATGATTGGTTTAAATCTTCTAAAAAATTAACCAAATATCAACTCCTGAAAAATTTGATGTCAATTTGGTATGTTGAGACAGCTTCTTTAAAAGTGAAAGTATTGAAATACCAAAAATGTCATTATAAGTTTATTAGGATCAATTATAACTAAGTCGATCATCACAGTGAACCAAATTATCACTCTCTGCATGAGTGAATGAAAATGCTATGAATCTCATGGCTTCTTTCTTCTCCCATGAAATTTTTTACAACAAGGCTAAAGTAGAGAACAAATTTAACAAACCCAAAATTTTCTTATCAAAAATAATTTCAAACTAAATATTGATAGAATTTTCTATGTTCACAAGGTTATTGTCAATCTAATAGTTTTTAATTATTGTATTATCACAACTGCAACAATATGTGGATTCCTTATCACATGTAAGTTTTCATCAGTGAAGATGAATGGGACCAATTGGTAATTTGGTGACGAGATAAGCTTGTTGAGCTTACTTTTTCTTGAATTGACCCACTTAAGGCTTGATTAGCAAGTTATTTATATTATGTCTGTATCAAGAATGGCTTACACCAAGCATAAGATATTGATCACTTGGGTTTGAACTAGATCATTATGACTTCCATTGTTAGGTTACTTTCCTGTCTTTGTGTAATCACTCATTGTATAATAAACTCGTTCAATTTTTTAACTTTGATTAGCTCTTCAATCAAACTCTTAACGTTTTAAAAATCTTCAATATCATTATAGTGATCATTGAGATATATACAATATCTATGTGGGTCATGCACTTGTACTCTAACCCTTATATGTATTAGCTTCTATTTCTTTTTCTTAATTATCTCTACAAGCTCAACCATTGAGACTCATAATGAACTCTGTGTGGGCAACTAATGAGCATGTGATAGTGATCTTATGTTGACTGGACGATTGACTTAACGCTCTTGAAAATGAACTAACACCTTTAATTGATCAATTCAACTTTCTTGAAATAATGTAGTTTCCCTGGAGGGAGATGTCAAGCATTCTTCTAGGTTTGGCTTTTTTACATGTCATATCGCAACAGGGTGGCTTCCATCTAAATTGACCAAACTTTCTCATTTGCAAGCATGATTTCTGAGTCTCCACATTGGTAGCAACGAGAAAAGAGTTATATTCTATAGTAGATATATAATTTTGTTCACTCTAATAACTTGACTAAGCTTTGAGGCTACTGCAAACCGAGTGCATTACATAATGAACAATCCGTTACCCATGGACCACTGCTGAAAGATCCATGCTCATGTCACATTATAGGATATTGGATCATGATTTATCCATGGACTCACACCTCAAAGGAAGAATTACAAAGGAGGGTGAGTGAGAAAAAAGAGACAAAGATGATGTTATCTCTCTTAAAAGAGGAAGAATGACTATTTTCCAATATTTTGGTATCATTCCTTTATTACATGAATTTTGATCTATGTATAGAGTGTTCTTATATAGAATACCAAAAAAAAAAAACACTTGTTTTACGTTGATCTCGATGGATCTCTGACTGATCTCTTTTTTCATAGTCTAGTTTCAACATGATATTTAATATTATCTCTAGCAATATCATATCTTGATGTATATTTCTTATTTATCTATTGGATCACATTTTTGTTAGTATACACAGACACCTCGGTAATTTTTACATTGGCCAATTTGAAATTAGAGTGAGTTGCCCTCCTTAACCAAGCCAATTTCTTATTCAATGAGATAATACTAGATTTCTTTCGTGAATGGGTTAGCTAACTGCGCTAGGTGGATTGATGATTCCTGCATGGTAGTTGATACTTTGCTACTCATACTTGTTAGCTGGTCTACATTAGCATGCCATCCAAATCTTCCTTAGCATGCCATACAACTCTTGAGCCTTAGTTTAGTCATGCGGTATTCAACCATTCAAATATGGTTTAAACATATGCATGCATTAAAAGAACCGAACTAGTAAAATGAATGAAGATAGAACTGACCATAAATCATAACATAACACTAGCAATATATCATTTTGAAATAATTTATGTTGTGGTTTCTTGCGCTAAACAAAAGTTGTTCTTGTAGAGTAGGAACTTGCTCATTCAATGAGAGGAGGTTGTCAGAGTGATAAAAAAGGTTTATAAATTCCTTTTACCGGATACATTGCTTGTTTTGATAAAGGAAGGAATTCGAATACAGACTCTTATCTCACATAATTAATTGGGAAAATGGAGCCTCAAGTGTTTATTTTCTGTTGAAGCTATATAAAAACTGAAGTCTTTCGATTGAACTGCCTAGTTCTTTTTAAGATTAATTATCCCATTAATTGTAGATTAGATGTTTAATATTTAATTTTGATAAAAAGTACTAAAAATAAAAAATTGAAAACTTATAAAGCTTATGAAGAACATATAACTTCCAAATGTTGCAGCGGCAGCCTCCCTCAATTCCTGATTCCTTCATGATTTGCTTTCGTTGAACTTCTTCTAAACGTTTCTTATACATTTTGCTGGATCAATCCAAATAACAATTGAAATCTTTCATCCTTCATCACATAAGTTCATATGTTTTGAAAACCAGAAAATAGACCTTAAGCACTTTTACCTTTGGTTTAATTAGCGATTTGAAATTGTTATAATATTGTGATATAGTCATTTGATTTGAAATTGCTACAAAATGATATTAATTTTAAGTTTACAAATATTTTCAAAATTTATCTTGTGATAAATATATTAACCCACACATAAAAGCTCAGAATAGAAGTAAAAATTTTAAATTTTCAATTACATTCAAAATTTTGCTGCGTTAGTTTGTATTTGAATTTATTTGATTAGTTTTATAGTACTCCTGAGATGCTTCTAGTTAGGAGGGCTTTAGAAAACCAGCACTACTAATTTAAATTTCCTCTACTTCATTTTATTTGGTTTATGTTGGCCCCTATATCATGGAATTATATGAATTATATAAAAAATAAAGAATGTAATTTTTATACGTCATTTGATTCATATATTAAAAATAAGACATGGCTTTGCTGCCGGACAATGCTTTTTCACTTCATTATTTTCTCAGGACGTCGAGATAAATCTTTTGTTTATTTACTCGTGTTTATGCCTTCATGAAGTTGTAGTCGTTTCACCATATCAATTGTTTTTAATTACTTGATTTCTTTAGAAGGAAGTTAAGAGAATTTAAGACTAACATTTCATGCACTCAAAATCTTTCATCCACTCGAGTATAAACTGGTTGGAAGCAAGTAATTTGTCTCGCATTTCTGATGTTCTTCAAACTCTTCGATGGCTAGCAAAAGTGTTGGACAATAAAATTTTTTGTGAAGAGATGGATTGAAATATAGGCTTCATCTCATGATTTTTTCTATAAAAAACAATATATGTTTGGATATCGACTACCACCGTACCTTTCCTTTTCGCAATTCAGGCTTGAGACCCAATAATGACAACTCCCATAACTAAATCATCAAATGGTCGAAATAGAGAGAGATACTGAAGTACTTTATTGCTCACTACAAAGACTGTGTGGCTGAAATTTATTGCTCATTTTTTAAGATTGTTTTTTCATCACTAAAGAAGGAAAACCCTTTGGTGACATCTTCATTGACTTCATTGACTAATGAAAAGGGCAGAGTTGATTACCAACAAAGAGGATGACTTCATTTTCACGAGATAGGATATGCAAGCGATTATGGCTTCTTTTATTTTTATTTTTTTGGACAACGAAATGGTTCGGTTAACCTTCACTTGACTCTAGTTACACGTTGAATTGTAAATATATATATATCTATATATATATATATATATAATTATTTTTAAGTTGGTGACCAAACATGGCGCAAAAACATGATGGCACATGACAAGTACTATTTCGGCTAAAAATGGGATTTTGAAGTGTCTCCCGGCCCAATGCTACAATTTAATGAGTTTTGGGGCTCAATGATGGGCGATCCGCCATTTTTACATCTACAATAAAATTTATGCAAAATGTATGCACTCCATTAAAATAAACTTCATCGTATAAAAGAAAATATTTCTGAAGAAAATGTTGGATGTTTATTGAAGTAAATTCACACACACACACACAAATATATATATATATATATATATATATATATGTATGTATGTATGAATTATTAAGATAGTTAATTTTAATGCTTAATAACTTTACCATTTAAAAATCATTTAAAAAGGCATAGTATTTTTACCAAACACTACAGGAAAAAACGTTAATACGGACTGTTTTTTATACGTAAGAAATATTATTCTAATTACCGAAGGTTTTGAGATTGTTTTTATTCTGGTTATTTACGATGACATAACTACAACATATACCGTCGTTTATCAATAGTGTTTTATTTTCATACTGTTTTTAATTATAACCGACAGAATAACCTGTCGGTTTTAAGCAAATATTAACTGACAGTTAAAGTTCATCGATTATCTTCGAACCTGTAGTCTGAAAGGGTTTTAACCGTCATATTTTACTATTAAGCGATGAGAATGACAATCAATAATAGCATTAATAATCGACGCAATGAAAGTCGTTTATAGGCCGTCGGAATTAATCCAATGAAACCTCACTCTAGGTCTTGCCCTAATCTCCCTCGCGGCCCTCGACTTCTCTACCTGAAATCCTACGGCCGAGGAAGGTAAATTGTTATCTCTATTTTTATTTTTATTTTCATTTACTTTGAAGACTGAGTTTAGGACTTAGGGTTTAGCAACAATGAGATTTGCTAAATATTTTTCTATTTTAGTTGGAATGCATCTAGGACTGTGAATTTAGCTGGAAGATCATTAATTGCTCAAAGATTGATTCAAATTTTGGCTCAAATTGAGATTAGGTTGAAATAAACAAGTCGAGCTGTGACCAAAATTTTAATCGAATTTTTTGTACCCAATTTTGCGATGGCTCTAGCTCGGCTCAAATCGGATCGATAAAGCATATCACTATGAATTTAGTGAATTTAGCTCAAAGATTGTTAATCGATAAAAAATTGATTTAAGTTTTGGCTCGAATTAAGATTGGATCGAAATAAACGAGCTGATCTATAAGCCAAAATTTTTGAACAAATTTTTTTTAGTCAAATATGAGCCGACCCCAGCTCGGCTCGAAATTGAATCGTTAACAACCCAATTACATCAAGGATCAGCTTTAAGCACATATATTTTTGCTTTCTTTATGGATGCATTTAATAGACATTTATAGGAGGATGCACCTTGATGTACGCTTTTCATCGGTAATATCCTTCTTGTGGATAAAATTAGAGAAAGAGTTAAAAAAAATAAATTATAGAAGCTGAAATTGGAGTCTAATATCCTTTATTTGAGTAGATCTAGAACTGAATACTTGCAATATAATTTTAGTAGTAGCTCTAATGGTAGACTTGTAACTACGGGTGATCAAGTTATTTAAAAGGTGTGAACATTTTACATATCTCAGGTTTCTTGTTTAATGTGATGATGGTGATGTGATTAATTAATTGATTTCAAGTTGGTTGGTTGAAGTAGAGGAATGCATCTGGTCCTTTGTGTGATAGAAAATACTGCTTAGACTTAGAAGAAAATTTTATAGATGGTGATGAGACCTGCAAAGTTCTGTGGCACAGAATATTGTCTTTTAGATTAAGGGATTGTTCAGTTGCAAATAAGATTTAGTTTGAATGACTTTTAAAAAATCTTGCAAATATGAAATTATTAAATTCTAAAGTACGTGTCAAATCTGGAATATAATTTAGTTTGAAAAATGATTTTTGCTCAAAAATTGATTCTGAGTTTGACTCACATATAAAACCCAAGTTGATATAAGTAAATCGAGGTATGAGCCAAAATTTTGGATTAGATTTATTTGGAACCTACATATCAAATTTCTTTAGAACCTACATCATCTCAACTTAAATTCGGATCGTTTAATCTTAGTATGTTAGTTATGTAGAAGATTATTAAATGGTCAAATATTGAACTCTAATTGATTAAAATGTCTCCCTCTAATAGTTTATGCCAATTTAGCTACAACGACTAGCTGACAAATTTACTTATTCAACATTTTGTCTTCAAGTGAGAAACCAATCGCAAACCTCATACGGATTGGTGACTTTTCACTTGTAAAAAAAATTTGAATGAAATATGCTCGTGAATGAGTTGGTGTAGTTATAATGAAAAATAAGATTAGAGATAAAACATTGATAAATGTTCTTCAATTATCAATCTTCGACAGCCCTTATAGCCATGCAACTAACATTTTGATTTTGAGTGTACTCTAAAGAAATCCAATTCAAAATTAACATCAGACAATTTTTTAGCTGTAATTGTTGTTTCGTATAAAAAAAAAGTAATTTTGATGGTTATTTAGACTTTATGATGTCTCTTTCTAATATTACCTATAATTGTAGCTACTTCAACCCTATCACAACCATATTTATTTCTTATTTTATTTCTAACTATAAAGCCAATCATAGAACTAAACATGATCATCATTGCAGTCCCTTACACGATTGACTGAACACCTAGAAGAAAATATTTCATAAAATGTTAGAGCTTTCACTGTGTCCTCCATTGTGAAGTCTAATTTTCACATCCAGAATAGAAATTCACTTCAAAATCTAATTTGTCAGTTTTAAGACAAAAATTCACATCAAAATAGAAATTACGACACCATTGTCGTAATTTCCATTTTAGCAATGCAAATTAGATTTTGAAGTGAATTTCTATTTTTGAACTGAAAACTTAGATTTAGATGTGAATTTTTGTTTTAACTATGAAAATTAGACTTAGCACTTGAGGATGTAGTGAAAACTCTTACATCTTATGAAATATCTCTTTCTAAGAACATATTTTCAGGTGTGTGGTCAGTCGTGACGAGTGTGCTTAGTGCTATGATTGGCTTTTTATTTATAAAAAATTTTAAAGAAATAAACTCGTGCAAGGTTTAATGTAGCTATGATGGGAAATGACTCAACTCGTAATTACGCCGATATTTAAACTTCAAAAGATTGCCACAAACTTAACCCACCCAATCTATATTTAGCGGCTAGGTAAATCTACAAAATTATTTAGAAAATAGATAATAAGTCTTCACACTAGAGGTACTACATAAGTATATGTATAGTTTCAAGTAATATAATATTTTCTTTAAAAATCTCAGTATCGATCCCACCGGGAAAACAATAACTTTTTAATTATTACGCAGAAAAACTTAGATCTAAATTTCAGTTAAAAATGATAGGAGAATGGTGTTGAAAGTTTTTTAAATGATTAAAACTAAATTTAAGTGGAATCTAAATTTAAATAGAATATAAGAACAAAGGTTAAAAAACTACTAAGTTTAATAAAGTTCAAATATAATGAGAAGATATTTCCCTTGCAAAGAGATCTTAATCAGTGTAGGAATTGAATGATTAAAAATATAAAATGATATATTGTCACAAATAGGAGCATACCTATCATTTACCCTTTCTCGGTGTTAGCAAGAACATTGGCTAACCTTAAGTTTGTTCCAGCTTGTGCAGTAATGCTGAGCAGATTCTAGCCTCTGACTTTGAGATCACCCACTGTGCTCTCTTTATAAGACCTATTAGGGACCCTTAGATCCATACTTAAGATTAAATTGACAAAATATTCTAGCCTCTCACTCTAGGAACATCAATTCTATACCCATAAAGACTTATCTCCCTATCTATTTGCACTACCCTCGGACGATTGCAAATACTCTTTCCAAATTTAAGGGTGGTACTAACTAGTTGGTGAAATCATAGCTCTCCCAGGTCATTATGCTTCACAATGAATTTTAACATCACAAACGACTAATTTGTAAAATCAATAAAGAATCAGTGAAAATATCATCGCAATTTTTTAAAATAAAAGGAAATCTTTAAATCAATCTCATCCTACTTGATTAATTCCCATATGCAAGGAAGAAAAAAGAAAAAATACTCATAATTCATAAAGACAAAACAAAAACACATTTTTGTATTAGAAGTCAAGTCTTAACAATAAAAACTCAAACAAAAATACAAATTGCTTCTTTTATGTCTTCTCCTCAAGAAATTCCTGAAGTCTCCTTCAAGCAATCTCCAAACTCTTCTTACACAATCACCCTCTCTAAACACTTGAAACTCTTAAAAATTCATAAAAACTCTCTCTTTTTCATTCAACCCTTTAGTCCCTTTTAATGGTTCTCTGAAAATAACCAAGGGTCACTTCAGGCAGCCCTTCAAAACTCAGCCAAATACAATGCACTTTCTCAAAAAATCGTTTCAAGAGCTATATTGCCACTCTGGGGCACTATGGTGCCCATCACGTCAAGTAGACGATGATGTGATGCCAAGAGCTTGTGCTATGGCGCCCATATAATGTTTTGTTGTTTTGCTCCAATTTGCCCTCAATTTGTCTAAATATCTATTCCTTATACCTGAAACCAAAAACATGCAAAATACATTCCTTTAAAGTGCAATATTATCAAAAATGTGCATAAAATGAAAATTAAATGTAAATTAAAATCAGGTAAATTTAGACTGCATCAATTTACCCAAACTTAAACGTTACTTGTCCTCAAGTAACTCCTTGTAATGTGTAAAAATTAATAACTTATGTCATTGGGTTTTACTTAAAGTTTTGATAGTTTTTCTCCTATAAATGTAATAGTGAAACTTTAGGAAAATTTTTAATAACTCAGGTTAGAACTAAAATGTAAGAATATCTAGTAGTCAAGTTTAAGAGTTCTAATTTTCTATTCATTCAAGAATAAATGTAATTTGTCATACTAAGGATGCTTAAAAGAGTTACTAGATAAAGAATTTCATGAGAATTCTATTAGTAAGGATGCTAATACTTTAAAAATAAGTTCGAAAATGTAATTAAGACCCTTTTCCTTAAGATGATTCAAGTGAAGCCAAATTTTAATTTGGTATCTCCTCAAGCTTCTCCTTACATATTTTTTTCTTTTTGTCTAAAGCTTCTCCTCACAATTTTTTTTCCGGTTGCCTTTCCTTTTCCTTTAAGAACAAATTGAAACCCTTTTTTTTCTTTTTATTTTTATGTGAGGGTAATTATATCTAGATAGTCTTTAATGATTTTGAACTTCACCATCCTATGTTTAAAGTTAAGAAAATCCTACATTTTCCTACATGATAATTGTGTAATAGCTTTGAAAATTATTTTTCATAGCATTTCAATCTTTTCTTTTTAAGTGTAAATCTAAGGTCTTTAATATTAAAAATACAATTTCCTTTGCATGAATAGTAAAAACATAATCTTGTATTCTTATACTAAATACTATAACTCTATAACTAACCTTTATTATTTAAAACTTTTACTTAAGTCTACTATGACATTTATAAAATTAAAAATATAGTTATCTAAAGTTACCCCCACATACCAAAAGTCATGTTAAAATAATTTTTAAAATATAGTTTATTGAGGACAAACAAGGTTTAGTTTTAAAAAGTTTTTTTCTCCCTTCCCCAATCTTAAATTTTTTATTAATTTAAAATAGAATGATGCATATAAAAATGAAGAAAGAGAAAATTAATTTTTAAAGTTCTAAACAGGAGAATAGTACAGGTAAAAGTAGTTAAAACAGGTGTTGAACAATGGTAAATCTAAACAACATGTATAACTATATAAGCATAAAGTAAAGACAACTCAAACACACAAACAATATAAACTAAAGTAAAAAGAAGTAAGCCATCATAACATAAATGAAAACGGTGTTACACAATAATCCAACATTCATATTAACCAAAAATGGCTAATCAAAGTCTAAACATATCAATCAAAAAATACTACATCAAGTAACCAACAAAAGAAAATCTAAAAGTAAATGAAAAACACTCTAACCATCCTCTCCTCCTAATCATAGTCATCATCAACATCAAAATCTTCCTTCATCTCTCTACCACTTTCATATGAAGAAAATCTGGCGCATGTAAAAAATTCAACTGTATGATCACCCCTCAAAAATTTCACCAGAGACTCATTAAAAGTAGCATCATAATGAACTCTTCTCTATAAATACTCATCATTATGGTCCAAGTGTGCTTCTAATCCTCACATTTGATTCTTTAAAAATAAAATGACTCCTTGTTGTATGAATAACTGCTCCAAACAGTGTCCATAGTAGAAGTACTAGAGGTGGAAGGTCTTGAGGTTGAAGTACCCTTCACCTGTGGATCCAGAACTAGTATGCTTACCATATATTTTCAAATTGGCCTTTCCAATATGCTTTAAGGATGGAAAAATTTCCTCCCATGGCTCATATTTAACTCTAGATAGCATACNATGCTTACCATATATTTTCAAATTGGCCTTTCCAATATGCTTTAAGGATGGAAAAATTTCCTCCCATGGCTCATATTTAACTCTAGATAGCATACACATGGTAGAAATAAAATAAGGATAAACCATACCTCCAGTTGTTCCTCCTCTAGATAAAATGATCATATTCTTGTAAATGAGAGAGCCAATATCAAAGTGGCTCTCTCCCAGGTTAGCTTACTAAAATGATTAGTTGGAAGAACTCATGTAGAAATAAAATAATTTCAGGCTTCAGAATGAACATTAAGTTTCAAAAAAGAGATGTTTATTTGGTGTTCGTTCTTGATCTTCAAAAATCCATGCGCGTTAGTCAAGAACCCAACAATTTCATCAAGCTCGGCATTACATGGATTAACATCTGAGTAGAAGTAAGTAGGAACATTATGCAATTGATAAATGTGATTAATTCATATAAGATTAATTTCAACATAGTGTTCTCTAATAAAGACAAAATCAACTGATTCATCAGGTAGTTTTGTATAAAAGTTTTGAACAACAAAAATAACTAGGATTTCCTTGATTTTTTAAATTTCTTGAAGGGTTCATTGAATTGTTATAAATATTCCAAATAAAATTAGGGTGATTTTTCCATCCAGGGTTGTAATGTTATAATAATGATGGTTATTTTGATTACTAATAACATTTAAAGTTTCATAAGATGATTGAGTATCAATTATCTGTCCTAGTGAATTTTCCTCTAATGCTGGTGGTATTTGACAATAGTTCACTCCAATTTGATCAATCTTATTCGATATAGCAGCAATTTGAGATGCTAAAATATGCATTGCATCAGAAACATGAATACTAGCTACTCTTTTAGGATTTACCCATTCAGAGGGCCATTGAAAATTATTAGTAGTCATTTCTTCTATTAACGAGTATGCTTCATCAAAAGGTTTTGACATTAAAGATCCACCTGCAGCAGCAGCTATAATAGTTCTAAGTGATCTTACTAATCCATTATAAGAAGTTTGAATTATTAACCAATCTGGTAAAACATCGTGTAGACATTTTCTAAGGAGATCCTTAAATCTTTCTCAGGCTTCATATATCGATTCCCCCTCAAACTTACAAAAAGATGTAATATCGTTTCTTAGCTTAGTGGTTTTTTAGGGTGGAAAATATTTAGCCAAGAATTTTTGTGATAGTTCTCCCCAAGTTATCATAGATCTAAATGCTAATGAATTTAACCAAGCCTTCAATTAATCAATTAATGAAAAAAGAAAAAGTCTAAGCCAAACAACATCATTAGACACTCCGTCATATTTAAAAGTAGCACAAATTTCAAGAAAACTAGTAAGATATAAGTTAGGATCTTCAGTAGGTGTTCCTCCAACCTGATTATTTTGTATCATTGAGAAAATAGCAAGTTTAAGCTTAAATGAATTAGTAGCAACATCAGGATTTTGAATAGTTAAGTGAAGTTCATCTGCTATTGGATTAACATAATCTTTTAAAGCTCTTTATCAATTTTCATTTATTTGATTATCTAAGTTATTCACCAGTTTGTTCAAATTTTAAATTTCTTTTTGTTGTTTTTGAATTTTTCTAATAGTACGTTCAAATTCC
>NEWO01000081.1:360698-387707 GCA_003013225.1 Phalaenopsis aphrodite
TGTATCTCTAAATTTCCTAATTTACCAAATCTCTTTAATTCATAGTTACCTTCCCCGACAACGGTACCAAAAACTTGACCAACAGAATTATAGTTGTGTAAAATTTATAAATTTGACTTTGCTCTACAACAGTGCTAAGAACTTGATGTGGTATTTTATGAATAATAACGTTAAGCACTTAATGTTGGTATTCTATGTATGTATACGTGTCGTTATCAAGTAATATAAGACTTTCTTTTTTAGTCCCAAATATTGATCCCACGAGGAAGGTTTAAATTTGAAATGATAAATTAACTAGAAAATTTATAGAAGTAAAATGAAATTACTGTCACTAATTTTGAATTTTTAAGATACTATCAAAGCTAAATTGTTAACTACTAGAAGAATTTAAATGCAAGGTTTAAAATTAATAACTATTAAATTATGTTTATGTGATGAAGTTTTCTAATATGAAAAAACATCTTTTCCATTACAATGAGTTTTTCATGAAATGAGATGACAAAAATGGTTTGAATATGTATTATACCAAATAGGAACAATTTTAATTCTCTACCTTGATTCAGTATTATAGAAAAACATTGGCTAATCTTAGGTTTAGTCCCTAAATCCATGGCTAGGCTAGGAGGATACTGGCTCCCACTCTAGAGCTCTCACTTCCCTTCCCATGAAGGCTAAATCTCGCTTTAGTTTTTAAATACTAAGATTGAATTGGGGATTTTTAGTCTGTCACCTAGAAATCTCCAATTTTACGCCCAACTAGGTATATTTCCATATTTATTTACACTTAATTCCATGAACGAAATACTCCTTCATGCAACTAAATGTGATTCTCACTTTGTTGTAGAACTCATACTCCATTTCCCAGATCATATGTTTCACAACATATTTTAACAATTCAATTGGTCAGATCGAAAAGTAAATTAAGAGCAAAGTTGAAAATTATCGCAATTTATTTTAAATTTTAAAATTGGCACATCCCAATTATCTCTTTATTTCACCATATCTCATAGTAGGGAGAAAGATGAAGGAAACTACTCAGACTTCATGAGAAAGATATAATAAAACACAAATTTCATATATAAAAGAAAGTGCATACAAAAATAATAAACAAGCAACACTTATTGAAAACTCTTTCTCAAAGCAAATCTCTTGTAGCCTCTCTTAGGAAATGTATAAAGAAGAAATATCTCACTTCTCTTCCTTTCCAACACTTCTTAGAGAATAGTTTAAACTTCAACTCACCACACAAACATAGAGAATAGTTCAGAACTTCAACTCACCACACAAAAACAAAACTATATAGAAAATAACTCACTAATGGTGTGGAATGATATGAAGTGGCAAAATATGAGCTAAAAGGGGCAATGGATGGCGAATAGGGGTGAATGAAGACAAAGGAGGAGGCTCTTTTCTGATTAATTTTGGTTCTAAATAGAGTCTAGGGTAGATTCTTTACTAGTGCATCTAAAAACTCTTCAGAAAGTGTCCAAATTTATCGAATCCTCTAGAAACTGGGCATACACCGACACTGACATCGTCGGTGCCAGTGGTCCGTAATTAAACTCTATATTCTTTATTAAATAGTGTTGTCAACGCTAAACAATTTTTCAATTTCTTCATTTTGACTCCAAATTTCATCTTTTTTGCTTCTTTTTTGCTCCAAATCCTAAAAATCAACAACTTGTAATAAAAAATAAAAAATACATTCCATTAAAGTGCAATATCACCAAAAATGGATATAAAATATGGGTCTTAAAATGCATATATTTTTGGTATATCATCTCCTAAATCACATAATGCTTTTCCAAAAAATCTTTTGTCAATAGCACAAAGAGTAGTAAAACTATTAGGATCTTTAATTTTTTCAAGAAGCTTCTTCTGAATTATAATGTTGCACTTCTTACTGAGTGCAACAGTCTCATTATCTATAAACTTTCTTTTCTTATTTAGTATATCCTTCATGAACTTCACATAGCTTAACATTTGTTCCATGGCTTCAACAAATGGAATTTTAATCGTTAATTTCCTCAATATTTCCAAAAATTTTGAAAATTAGTTATCTCTATTTTTCCAGCTTCAGCCTTTGAGGAAATGGAGGTGGTGGTTTTTCTATAGTGATTTTGTTAGTTTAATAAGACATTCAGATTCAAAATGAAAATCTTCACCATACTTTGTTTTTCTACCTCATCTTTTTTAAACTCAAACTCCAACTTTTTTGAAACTTGGGTTCCAAATCCTTTGCAATTCCCAAGTGAAAAACCCTAAATAAACATTTTTTTTATTTTTAGGATGTCCTCCAACGTTACTAGGCAACCTTCCTGGAGGTCTATTGTTAAATGCAATATCATTACACCTCAATTGATTTTTCATGTTTCTAATTATAGTTCCTTGACATTGTAATTGACTTCCCATTTACAATATTAATTCTTCCATTCACAAATTCTTCTCCTTATTCTGCAAATTAATATTAAAACCTGGAGGGTAATAAGGTTTATAAGTTGTATTTCCTTGTATGTTAGAGTTTCCCAATGGGTCCGCAACATTGTTTCCCCATTACGGATTAGTAGCATTAAAATTATTGTTACTCCAACTAAAATTTGAATGATTCTTCCAAACAGGATTATAATAATTGGCATAATGATTATTAGAATGATTATTTATTGCATTTAAGTTCACATAAGAAGACTGAGATTCTATCATTTGTCATAATGGGTTTTCCTTAAGCACAGGTGGTGTCTGAGAATAATTCATTCCATATTGATCTATCTTCTTTGATATAGCAGCAATTTGGGCAGCCAACATAGATAGTGCATCAAAATCTTGAATACTAGCTACTCTTTTTAGATTTACCATTCCAGAGGGCAATTAAAAATTATTAGTATTTATCTCATCAATTAAAGAATATGCTTCTTTGAATGGTTTTGACATTAATGATCTACTAGCATCAACATCAATTACTGATCTAAGAAATCCAACCAATCCATTATAAAAAGTTTGAATTATTAACCAATCTAGCAATGCATGGTGTGGAAAATTCCTAAGGAGTTCTTTAAATATTTCTAGTGCTTCATAAATTGATTCCCCTTCATAGTGACAAAAAGATGTCATATCGATTTTAAGTTTAGCAGTTTTTAAACATTGAAAATATTTAGACAAAAAATTTTGTGATAAGTCTCCATAAGTTCTGATAGATCGTGGTGCTAACAAGCTTAACCACATCTTAGCTTTATCCCTTAGTGAAAAAGGAATAGTTTAAGTCTGATGGCATCATTTGACACTCTATCATTTTTAAATGTAGCACATAAATCTAGAAAACTAGCAAGGTGTAAATTAGGATCTTCAGTTGGTGTTCTCCCAAACTGATTGTTTTATATCATTTAGATAATAGCAGGTTTAAGCTCAAATTAATTGGAAGCTACAACAAGGTTTTTTATACTCAAATGAATTTCATCTACTGTAGGATTAGCATAATCATATAAAGGTCTCTGATGATGTTCATTTTCATTTACAACATTACTTGAGTTACAAGCCATTTTTCAAATTTTTCTTTTTGTTTTTTCTCTTTGCAACATTACTTGAATTATCTATCACATTTTGGTTTTTCTCAAATTTTTCAAATATTTCTTCCTAACTCTGAATCGTAAGGTACTAATTCTTCAGATCTTAAACTACACATAAACAAACACATTAAGGAATTAAAATAAGCAAACACACTAAAATATGAAAATATTTAAATGAAACTATAAAACAGTTTTTTTAGTTCAAATATAATGTTTTAAATTATAAAATAATTTACTAATACTTTTCGTTACTTCTCCGGTAATGGTGACAAAAACTTGATGAAGAAAATTTTTTTGTGTTACTTTTGCAAATATTTTTCAATATTACAAAATACACACTATAATTATAATAATAAATATGCATTGCGAACCCAAAAAAAAACTTTAATAAAAATAATTTTTTCTTTTAAGAATCCTTAAACTGCCAAATCTCATAATAATAACGTAAGTATGTGTATCACTCAAGTAATAAAGGGCTTTAATGGAGCTTTAGATATCGATCTCACAGTGAAGTTTTTAAAAATGCTTATAGATAAATTCTTATGACTATAATGTATAACACAATTCAAACTATAAAACTAAAGTAAGAAATTTTAATCTAAAATAAATAAGACCATGTTAAATAAAATGCATTTAAATATAATTAAGTTAATTAAAATAATTGTTAAACTTTCAACAGCAAACTTATGAAATCTAAACAAAGTTTTTTTTATGAAGAGTTCAAATTTAAGAAAGCATCCTTCTCCTTTATAATGAGTATATCAATTGTGAAGAAAGTAAAATCATTTAAAAATATATAAAAATTATTTTGTGCCAAATATGAGCAATCCTATTTTTTACCCTCTTTCAAATACATAAAGAACATTGACTAATATAGAGTTTAGTCTCTAATTCTGTGGTTAGACTGGGAGGATACCAACTGTCACTGCAGAGCTTCCACTACTCTCTCACCTAAGGGCTAACAATCTCACATTAATTTCCAATCAACTAGACCAAATTGGGGATTTTAATCTGTCACATTAAAATCTCCAATTTTGCATCTAACAAAGTACATTTCTCTATTTATTTGATAGTATCTTCTCCCATGGAATCAAATGTGATTCTCACTAAGTTGTAGAAATCAGTGTCTTTTCAGATCATATATTTCCAACACATATTAACATTTCAATTGGATATATCAAAAAGTAAATGAAGATCAAAGTTCAAATCATCACAAATTATTGACATTCAAATCCATATAAAACAAAATCAATTCTTAAAACAACCAAGTATCATTGTAGGGAGAAGGATAAAGAAGACTCCTCAGAATTCATGAGAAGGAAATAACAAATGATGAATTTCATCTACAAAAACAAGTTACAAAAACAAAGAAATAAAAGAAAATTTATCTCAAAATCATTCCCAAGCAAATCTCTAGAAGTTCTCTTCAAGCACTTTCCCTCTTTACAAGAACTCTCAATTCTCTCTTAGAAGTATAATGAAGAAGAAATCTCTCACCATCACTCTCCTCTTACAAGCCTAGAAGAAAATCTCCAAGCCCTTCTTCGTGCCACACTCATGCCCTAGACTTCCCTCTCTTTTACTAGAGGATGCCTCCCTCCAAAAAGAATTCAAAATTCCCTCCAAAATTCAATCCAAAAGTCAACCCTTTTGAATTCCAAAAAATATCTCTATTGATCCAAGAGACATATCCCTAAAAAAAAACCTAAGTGTTTAAAAGCATTGAATCACTCCACGGGGCATTTAGAATAAGTGGTGCCTTCAAAATTTGCGCAAAATTTGTCTCGAACCACCTTAATTAATAAAAAGTCATCTCCGGCGCCTCAAACGCTAGTTCTGAAGCTTCAGACACTAAGTTGCTTAAGACCGTGTTGTTCTGGGTTTTGGCGCTTCAAGAGCCAACTCTCTATGAAAATTTGCATCAGGTGCCAATTCTGGTGCTTCAGGCCCCAGCTCTCTGTAAAGTCGCACTTCAGGCACCATTTTTGGCGCTTCAGTCATCATAATCACAAAATTCACTGTTTTAGCTACAAATTTCATCATTTTTGCTAATTTTTCTCTAAATTTCTAAAATTGATATACCTGCAAAAAAAACATGAAAATACCCTTCTTTAAAGTGCAATATCACAAATAATAAGCATTAAATATATACTTAAAGCAACACATTATTTTGGTGTATCAATGTTGTAGTAGTAAAATCTACTCTTTGTTTGATTTTAAAGAGGTCTAATTTTGTCTTGGACTTCCATCCACTATAATTTTATTTTATATACAATCACAAGTTCCATATGAAAATTGGAAAAAAGTGATTCTTCCTTGGAAGCCCATGGACTTAAGGTTAAACGGTGATTACTTAGAATATGGAGAAATTAATGACAGAAATATTTTTATGGATTAATCATTTCAAATTGCATCACTTATATGACCAAGATTTACATAGAGTTCATTTGTTATTTTGAAGAAGATTAAGCTGTTAGAAAATGAGATAACTAATATTCTGAATGTGATTAACACTATTTTTAATCAGTTTGACCATCTAGATTGGAGAATTAAAGAGCAATTTGATCATACTGGACTTACGAATGAGGCAATGGTGTGAATGTACAAGAAAAATGTTTGGATCAAAGAAGACTCGACTGATGAATTCCCTCACCACCCTTTCCATAACTTATTCGTGCATTGCCAATCAATTGAAGATCTTAGAGATGATGATATTACTGAAGATGAAGATGTGTAGAAACATTGATGTTTGGATTTTTGGCTTATAAGAGCTGGTGTACGATTTGCTATGTTGGATTTCTTTAGTTTTTGATATCGAAGTTATTTTGTATGCTTTTAGTATTTTATTGTTTAGTTTTCAACGTTATGTGTTGTTGGTGTGATTTCGACACTGAATTTATGTGTGATTTCAAAATATTTGTTTGTACTTGCTTGGATTTGTATATAAAAAAGTGAAGTTATTTGTTGTTTGTGAAAATTTGATATTAGTAAATTACTTAATTATGAAAATTAAAGGGAAAATTTGATATTAGTAAATTACTTAATTGTGAAAATTTGATATTCGTTGCTTTGGTGTACAATGCTTTTTACAAAAAAATTTGAATAATGAAATTTTGGGCTTTGGCAGGCGCTAAAACTAGCTTTGAGGCACCAAATCTACTTGATCATTAAAATCATGAAATTGAACAGTGCCAACCATTTTTCTACTCGGGGCCATCTTCAATCTTGCAAATAGAGCTGAATAACAAACTGGGCTTCCAAATATTCAAATTTGAGGTGATTTTGGGGCAAGAAATTCTTAGATTTCACCTTCTCTTTGTAAGAGCTTTACTTGAAATTAGAACTTTTTTTATTTTCACCATGGATTTCTCCTACATTATAGGAAATTTGAAAATTAGAGGTTTTGGAGAAATTTATTGAAGAATCCTTAGTGTGAAGTTTCTTAGCCATGACTTTGATTTTAGGAGTATGAGGAATTATTTTGAATTTTTAATACCTTATGGCTCCTAAAATGAGAAAGATAAAAGGAAATGAGGCTTGTGACATTAAGGAATTTGTAAAAATCAAGGCCCACCATTATTACAATACTCAATTTATGACAAGGAAACTTATTCAGGAACGTGAATTTTACAATCTCAGCGGTCCTATCGAGGGATTGATTATGGTGAAAAATTGGGAAACATTCTACTATTTCACTGTTGTAGTAGTTGTTTCGAGCATTCAAGAGTTCTTTGCAAACCTTCTGCAAGCTACGGATGATCAAGTTTTTGTTCGAGGTAAAAACATTGAATTTACTAATAAAGGATAAATTTATTAATAGGTTGAGAGATGAGTTTGATTTTGAGTGCACTACTTTTGATACATCTGATTCTGCATTAAACAAAGTTATAGCTTATCTGACTAATGGAAGGGAGTTTGGAAGATGAAGAATGATGACAAAGTAAACTTCTCTACTTCTATGCTTAATGCTCAATATAAAGCCTGACATTATTTTATTTCTGCTTTACTCCTTCCAGCAAACCATTTGAGATAAGTTACTAAGGACAGAGTTACTTTAAATTTCTACATTCAATAAATAAAGAAAATAAATATTGATGCATTTATCTATCAAAATGCCCATAGTTCTTCTAGAGGTGGCACTACTAGAGGTTTAGGTTGCCCAACTTAGTCATTACTCTACGTGACTAATCTAGAGTGGGGTATGATAGATCTGAAGAATTGATACAACCACTTAAACCTATCAGTAAGCTCAGTGTTCATACATATGGGTTGCATGATGGACAGAAAACTAGAGGTTAAAGTAGTGATATACCTTCTACTTCAACTTCTAAACCTTTTGCATCCCGCACTACCTTTTTAGAGAATGTTATAGAGCAGTTACTTATTCAGCAGGGCGATATTTTGAAAATTACGAGTCAAATGAGGACTATGGAGGCAAGAAATTATAATAATGATGAATACATGCATAGGAAGGTATATTATGAAATTCCATATAATGATGCCATGGAAAACTATTTGAGGGGCGATAATAATGTAGAATTCTCTATCTGCCCCCGATTTAGACCCTCTGAGCTTGGGATAGAATTTGAAGAAGTTGAAGATGATGATGAGGAGGATGATGAGTTGTTTACCTTTATGCTTATTTTTTGTATTTTGATTTATTTTCATGTGGTTGTTCATAGTGAACTTTATTTTTGAATTTTATATAATGTAAACAGGTGTTGAACTTTTTATGTTTAGATGTAGATTGTTTGTTTTTATTTTTAGTGTTGTGTATTTTTGCAATTTGTTGCTTATGTTTAGAACTCTTTTCTACTTAGCAAATCCTTTTGATATATCATCTTCTACATAATATTTTATACCCAATTCTTTTTAAATTGGTACCTACAAAGTTTCAAGTTCAAAGCCCTCTACAGGTTAGTTTTTATTTAAATGTATTTTATGTTTTCTTTCTACCTACATTTTTGTTCTAAATGTTTTCTCTATTAAAAATTTAAGTTTGGAGGGAAGAATAATTTTCTTAAGAGAAACTAAACTTTATTTTTCCTTAATAAATTATGTTTTTAAAATTATTTTTAATATAATTTTTGGCATCAGGTCAACTTAAAGATAACTATATTTTAAATTTTCTAAATATGATTGTAAACTTCAGTAAAAATCTTTAATAATGATGGTTAGTTCTATAAGTTAAGATTTTTAGTATAAGAGTATAAGGTTATGTGTGTACTATTTAAAGTAAATGAAATTATATTTTTGAAATATTAAGAGAGTCTGAGAGTTATATAAAAAGAAAGGATTGAGACTATAAAAAATCTTTTTCAAAGCTAATTTGCATTTATAAGTAAGATATTGTTGGTCGTCAGATTGAGAAAATAATAATTAATTTAATATATGTGTTATGATTTTGGAAACTTATAGTTTTAATTTTGAAAACACGAGACCAAACCGATCTCATAAAGACAATAGTTTAAATAAACAAGCAAAACACCATAAGTGATATATCTATCCAGAAGAATAGTCGTATAACTTAATAGTGAGACTCGATTAAATAAACTAAAGAATTTATGACATCCATTTTACTCTGCAAACCTTTATGTTGACCGACAAGTTCACCTATCTAATATGAAAAATTAGAGAGTGTTTATATTAAACTAGGTTCTAAAGTTTCATATATGGGCAAGTCTTTATAGTTAATTACATTTTAAATGACTGAAATCACTTAAGAAATCTCCTGATTTATATCAGAAAATATTATCTTCAAGAATTTCAAAGGGTAGGACTCTTCAAATGTTGGACAAATGAGTGTTAGATGGGGCTCAAATTTAGAACAATTATTATGGAACCCAAAGGAAGAAAAACTAGGAGATGTCATGGATTCTGTGGAGAACCTCTATGACTTCCCAAACTATCCTATGGTTTGGCTTCAATTTCAAAGAGATATATTTAAATTTTCATCATGCTAATTATTATTAATTAGGGCTTACACTTAAATGACACGGTCATACACATAGCCAAGAAGATATGAGGATTTATGTCGTAACAAACGACAACCTCAAAGTTTAAGGTGATTTAGGGCTAAAATTGCACAGTGTTATCATGCAAAGACCTAAAGATAAAGTTAGGATTTATGTTGCACTAGGCAAAAAACCTCAAAATCCTATGGCTTCTTATTCAACTCTAAGGAAAAGAATTTATTTTGTAAATCCACTTGTCTTGCTACACATGGTTCTAGCTCCAAGCTCTTGGGTAAGAAAGTGATGTAACGTATAAAAATAAATGTGGGTAAGAAAGTGATGTAACGTATAAAAATAAAATAATGTTGCATGAAACATAAAAACGTACCTGGGCCTCTATTGTCGCTGCATGATTAACATCATAAAACATAATATATTTGAAAGGAATTTAAATAAATTACAAGAAAGTAAATGAGAATGTTTGGTACGAGAAAAAGTCAGAAAATGAGTCATTATAAAACACAAGTAAAATAAAACCTGTAGTCACATATAAAAGATCAGTACTGGGTGTAAGACATTGGTAAAACTATGTGCTTACCAACCTTAAGTAAGAGCTACCATCTGATAGCCTATCGCAGGAAATCATAACCTCATCCAAGTAATTAATTGTGAACCTTTACTAATTTTCATTTCAATTTAATTTTCATGCATACACAATTTTATCATGAAAAAGAGATTTTTGTTTAAAATATTTTGTAGAGAGTTGCAGTCCACATTTTAATCAAGCTAATTGAGTTAGGACTAGAGGAAAACTAAGAATATCAGAGGCAATCATCTTCTCATAAGTCATCAAATAGTTCATTGGTCCTTATCATCTGATTTTATTAAAGATCCTTGAGGTAGGAGATACGATTATGAAATCCCAATCGTATCCCTCATTTTAGCAGACAGTAGAATTAACGTCATTGCCCTAGCCACATAGACCATAGACTTACACAAGTCCAATGATCCCTATGTAGTAAAAACAAATATCCTCAGTTGTTCACAAGGATTTAAATATCTTAGAGAAGACTCAAATCCTTGAGCATTGGGTCAATTAATGTAGGATAAGTAATGTAGGGTATTTTTGTTGATTTAGGTGAATTAGCGAGTCCCGAAGCATAAATTGGTGGATCCCCAAAAGTTTTAACGAATGATTTTCTGGAACAAAGTATAATAAGTACAATTATCCTTCAAAATATCCAAAAGTTCATAAAAGGGTTCTGGGAACAATACCTAGCAACTTTTAGAAACCTTTGAAATGTTTTGAGTTCATTTGATCTTATTATGTTGTTCCACTAACATCTGATATCAAATTTAGTTTCAATGTATTAATACACACTATGCTCAGCAAACCTTATTTTAATTGTCCCAAGAGTGGGGTACTTAAATATTCACTTGATGTTTTGCTTAAGGGTTATATAAGTGGATGCCCATAGGTCAACCTCAAGTAATTAAGGATCTTGTGCCCACAATTGAAGTTGGGCTTGTTGTGTTTAGATATGTTCATTAATCAATCATTTCTTTATTTTCTAAACCTCATTGAAAAAGTTCAAAAATCAAGCGTAGCTCACTACTAAGCCCTTAAATCTAATCTCAGGGTAGATTTATAATAATCAAAATTTTGAATTAGAGGCACTTAATTCTTGTCAAATGATCAAACTTATCATTTCATCACCAATTAGGGGCTCCAAGTAAGCTTCCTAGTTTAAGCCCACTACCTTAAGATCATGCAATCAAATTGACTTTCAAGTCTCAATAATTTACAAAATTACAATTTTATCCTTATCATAAAAATGTGACAAGTTGGTTTCTACCAATTAACACATTATGTTTCAAACATCCAAATGAGTTAGTTATGACCACAATTACCCATTTACCCTTTGGTTAATCCTAAAATTTAATTAGGGCATCAAAATCCCAAAATTACCATTTTGCCCCTATGTCTCTGCACTCATAACTCATTAAATATAACTCAAATGACTTTGAAATTTTTATGGTGCCTCAATCACGGATCAATTAAAAAATTAGAGGAGAAAATATGATTTTTATAAATTTTATTTAATTTATATAATTATTTCATCCAAAAAAAGAATTTTTAATATTAATTTATTTAAGTAATCGAAGTGAAGTTTTTTGTTCATGGGGAAATTATTAAAGGTTCATGTATGTTAGAGGACTACTTGGAAAAATTTCACAATTTTTCAAATTATATTTTAATTATTATAATTAGTTATTAATTTTAGTGATTAATTAAAAAAAATATTTTAATTTCAAAATTACTTTTTATAATTTTATTAAATCTCTTTAAGTTCAGAGAACTCAGAATAATAAACTTTTCATTTTAAAAATTTTTATTTTATTTATTATAATGATTTTAAGGGAAAACCAAAAAAACACCTTTTTAACATCTAAAAATGCATAACTAAATGAGTAAAATTAGGAAAAATATTTTAAAAGGTCACAAGCGATCAGGAAACAATTAAGAATATTTTTTGTCATTTTTATTTTTCTTGCATTTTTTATGATTTTTAGATATTTTTAATTTAAGAAGTACTTCAAAAATAAACTATTAACTTTAAAATAAGTATTATTTTTTCTAGATGCTTCTGATCACAAGGAAGTCAGAAAACCACCTTTGATGATTCTCCTAATTGTAGTTTATTTATTATAATTATTTTAATGCAAAAATCCCATTTTAATTGAAAAATAGTCTTCAGTGCTCAAATCAATTCAATCGGACTTTAAATTTTTACAGAGAGTTAAAATGATTATTATATACAGTATTGAATCACTTTTTTTGTAATTTTTGAATTATATTATATTTAATTTGATTTTTATGATTCAAAATGACTTAATTAACTATAGTAATATACATAATTATTTAAACTTAGTTTATATTTTTTTGTAAAGTCCTCTGGCCAAAGGGAACCTGCCAAAAGAAATACTATAATTTCCTAACTTATATTTTAATTTATATAATTATTTCAAACAAAAATGGGTCACTACACTTGAAAATTAGGGTTTCATAGCAAGAGTATATTTTTATTTTATTTTTATAATTTTTCTACACCAAGTTATGAATTTGTAAATTTTCTCAATTTAATTAAGTAAAAAATAAACTATTTTTCTATTTATCCATGCGGTGCTGACTAGATCTTTGGCGACTCCAAAAGACCACGCGGTGTGCTCCCATTCAATGCCAGCTTCTGTGTCAGTTGTCATGCTGGCTATGCTTTATGAACCATTTCGTCATCCAACTCCTCCTCTATCGTTGGATTAATACACAAGTGAATTGACAACATCTGTTCATCGTCTCCATTTGTTCTAAACCATGAAACTTCTGTATTAAAATTCTAAGATTTCTCTTAATACACAACCAAATCACATGGGGTTTGTTCCTATAGCTTCATCTAATCAAGACGAACACATCCATATGGCTAGATACATATGAAAAAAACATTATCTTCATAATAGATGAAACTAAAGAGATTTTTAGAGTTTTTGAATTATACCTTAGCCCAAGAGGTGAAGCCTCAATTGGATGCTTGTAGAATCTTTAATGGAGTACAAAAAACCTCCTTAAAGTGTTGGTTTTAGCTAGTTTATGGTCTAGATATGTTTTTTATCAACAACTGATGCGGTCTAGGTCTATGGGTGGGTTAGAGTGCTCAACAGAGGACGGGTTTGATTGGGAACTTCCTCATTTGATCTGGGGAAGCTCAAGGGTGGTTTAATTTATATTTTTGTGGAGTTAAGTGGAGTGACATAAAATGATTTTGATTTTGAAATCAAAATTAAGCTCAAACAATGGATTTTAGTGAGGGAAAATGGTTGGAATGATCTTAGAAAGGCTCAAAGAGGCTACGTAAATGATTTAGAGGGCTCTCCCAAGCAAATGACAACACTCTCCCCATGGCCATGAAGGGAGTAGTTTAAAAAGAGGCAAAGTTAGGGCTTAATTCACCAAGCCAAGGTGTGGAGAAAAGAGCTTATGTGAAGGGCTGAACAGTGCCAATGACCAATCAAAGTTAGCCTCACAGGATAGGTTTGATTGGGTTCATACCAAGGGGGGCTCTTGATTTTGGGTTTTCTGGCCACCATGACAGGAAAAGTGGTTTGGTGGCTTAAGGAACCAAGGGTAAGGTTTAATGGTGATTGAGATGGGGGTTTAATTAGCTCAAAATTAGGTTACTTGATCAGCTTTTGGAAGGAATCCCCTAAATCATAGGACCCTTGGTCCATGGCACTTCTAAGGTGGACTAGAACGATCTAGGATAGTCTTTAGGGTCCAAATGTCAGTTGTTGTGGTCTAAGATGGGTTGAACCAAGTGGCTCCAAGTGGTTTTAGGACTTGGGTTCAAAACTTGGGGTTTGTCCTTAGATAGATCTTGGATTTAGTCCAATTGAATGGTCAATTTGATTTATGGAATTTTTATGAGGCATTTGGGCATCAATTGGATGGAAAATTGAGGGGATATGAGGTTCAATTAGGAGGAACTTGAAGATTGGGAAAAAATTGTGGATTTTGGTTTGAGTTGAAATTAGGCTAGACTTGAGGCTAGTTCAAGGCCAATTGAAGGTTCCATTTGATCTAGAGGGTTGTTATGAAGGGTTTGTAATTCAAAATTGGGGGAATGGGATAAGTTAGAGAGTTAAATTTGGTGGAACTTTGGCTTATGATTAAATTTGGGGTGTATATTGTGCTTAGAATTAGGGTTTGAATTGAGTTAAATTAGGCTTGAATTTTATTTTAATTGGTATTATACAATATAAAATTGAGTTTAGATTTCAAATTAGGGAAATTTGAAATCAATTTAGTGGAAATTTGGATGAATTTAGAGACTTTAAGCATTTAGGGGTAAAATTTGGATTTTGGTCAAAATTGATCAAATTGGTCAAATTGGGCGTAATGAAGGGCTAGGATTGGTTTTGGGGATGTTTGGAATGACATGGGAGGTTTTGGGAAATTTGGGAAAAGAAGGGAAAATTGGGAAATTTGGGGAAGGTAAAGGGAATTTGAAAAATTTGGAAAATTTGAAGGGGTTTGGGCAAATTGAGGAAGTTCAAAAAAATTAAAAAAAATTTTGGGTAAATTGAAAAATTTAAGGGTTCAAAGGGAAATTGGGAATTTTGAAAAAAGTTGGGGGCAAAAAACCAAAAATGGGGAATGAGAAAACGAAAACAAATGAAAAAGGTAAACAAAAAATTACCCTTATGGTGTCATGAGACCAAGGGAGCTCCCATTCTGGATCCTCCATGTGTTGGTCTTAGCCAAACCTCAGCCTAGGGCTAAGGGTTTGGGGAACCATCCACATGAGTTTCCAAAAGAGTAGGAGATTGAGCTAAGTATGCTTAATTAAGGTTTTAGGTTGTGAGTGAAAGTGTGTGTGTGCATGACCAAGACTACACCACACAGGGATATCCCTAATACCAAACAGTCATATGGGGACTCTTCTTGAGATCCTACATATTAGCTCCACCTACTAAATGCTAGAGGTTAGAACCAACTTGTGGAACTTCAAAGGAGTAAAGAAGTCATTTGGAATTTCTACTAGTGAGGGTTCCTTTACTAGTCTTCTAGGAATAGTCAACAGGAAATTCTTATGGCTATACCCTAGGCTTATAAGGAAGACTGACTAAACCTCAACAAAAAGTGAGGTCAACAGATATGTATGAGGGTTTTAACTTTAAGAAGAGGATAATTAAGTTTAAAATCATTAAAAGCTATCCAGATATAATAATTCACACATGAAAAAAAAATAAAAAAGGGAGGGATAAAATATGACCCTTAAAGGAAAAAAGAAGAAAAAAATAAGAAAATAAAAGAAGAAAAGAAAAGAAAAAAATAAAAGAAAAAAGAAAAATATATGTGAGGATAAGCTTGAGGAGATGTCTAATAAAAAAAAATGGATTCACTTGAATCAACTTAAAGAAAGAAACTTAAATACATTTCTAAACTTATATTAAAGTATTAGCATATTTACTAATGAAGTATTCATGAAGTTGTTTTTCATTTTGTACTTCTAAGCATCCTTAATATGGTAAATTACTATTAGTCTTGAAATGAATATGAAACCAAAACTCCTAGACTTAAGTATTAGATATCCTTATATTTTTTGTCTTAACTTAAGTTATTTAGGGTCTGTTTGGTGCGACATTTTCTGCACGGTGCGGTGGGAGGCCGCAGAGTAGGATCATTTAGCGTGGTGTTCCACTTGCGACGGCCGCAAATTTGAGGGAAAATCCGGTCGCGGGTGAGATCCTGCTTCCCGCGATATCACTCTGACTTTTTACTCCCATAGCCTTCCTCCATTCGATCTCGCCTTCACCTAACCTATCGAGTGCAAGCTTCCTCTGCCGATTGAAAATGCTTGCCAGCATCTAAAGAGTCGATAAATCAACATCTTTCCTCTTCTTCAAGTCAGCTCTCTCTTGCGAGTAAGAATGGGAAAATTAGGGTATCTAGCAATGAAGATAAATCAAATCAGTAGCAATCTCATTAATTCAGATGTACAAGAGCTTGGTATGGCTACCAAGAACCTCGCCAATCACGCCTTCATGCTCGGAAACAGCCTCCATTATTCTTCCAGTAAGCGACCTCCATTATTTACACAAAAGCGAACCTCCATTATTCTCCCAGTAACCCTGAAATTGAAGTCTGTGGCTGTATCTTTAGGTTTCCATTATTCTCCCGATACCCCAATTTCCACAAGATATCGAAGGTTGTGGCTTTGAATGAGATAAAAATGAAAGTAAAATTATTGATGTATCAAATTCTTTTTGGTTTTGCTTTTCTATAGTAAGTAATATGGCATGTGGAAACAGAGATTGAAGTGTTCTTTCCATAAGAGCATCCTTTGCTTTTCTTTTGATTAACATCAATTGTGTTTTTGAGTTTACAACTTATATGCATTTTCATTTTCTTTTAGAATGATTGTTCTTGCTGGTTTACTAAAATATAAGCAAGTAAAGAGGAAAGAAGTTTTTATTTGAAGTCTTTGCAGGAATTGAAAACATAATTGAGCAAGTGTTGGGCATTTACATACTTAGCAAATAATTCTTATTTTTTTACATGTCTCACACCTAAATTTTCATCTATAAACACACAACACTCTATTTATTAATATCACAAAAAAAGTAGCACTATTACTATTTCTTAAAAGTCAAATACACCTTTCCATTTATAAATTTAAAAAACCAAAGTGTTATATATGTAAATTCCTTATGTATCCTAATTTTGGTTCCCTGTTATTTTTTACTTCTGTTTTTGTTGTTAGTTGTTCTATCAGCCCTGGTCTGGTTGCTATGTCATTTATTTCAATGAGTTGAAAGAAATGGTTTCTCAAATATTGTTGCCATGGAAGAATCTTCCTTCGTAACTTGTCATTCCAGTTGAATGATGGCTTTATTTTCTGATGCAGTAGTTTTCTTCTTGCACACAACATAGCACAACATAACTAAACAAAACAAGTTTTTTCATTGCATCTTTTAACATGTACATATTTCCTTGTTATGAATGCAGGTGGAGTGTCTTAGATTTTAGTAATAATGTAATCTTTTTTATTAATGCTAATTTACATCCTTCTCTATCATCAAAATGCAGCTCATAAATAATTGGATTTTCTTTTCCCTCATGCACTTGCATTCCTTGTCTCCCACTCTGCCCATAATATTTAACCCTTCTATGAGTATAGTCTGCATATTTTTGGAACGGAATACTTTTTACCATTTTCTCAAATAAAGTTATGCTAGGCAGCATATTAGCATAATACATGTTTTGGAATTTTTGAAAGGTATACAAATGCATTGGGTTGATTAAGTATTATTGCATCCATCATAGCTTTTATGCAGAATTATGCTAATCAGTTTGGGCTTTGAACAAATTCAAGTTTTCTTTCATTAGTTGTTTCAGCTATGTTTAGATTGTTTAACAATTCACATTAACTTTATGAATCTCATGTGTAGGGTTTTGTTTTGGTAATGCCTTAAATCTGCAATATTTTTAGCAATATTGTTATTCCATGAGCTTACTTTGTGCTAAAAAGACACAAAATTTATATACCAGACATGCATGCACTCCATGTTTTTGTGATAAATGACATTCTTTATGAAAATAGAGACTATTTTCTCTTAAGCAGAGCAACATAACATTATTTGATAAAGCTTATGTTTTCTATCTAAACACCTTGTTTTTTATGTTTCTTTATAGCAAGGAAAATGTATTCTTTCTCTACAAGAAACTTGGTGATGGAGATCGGGAATGGAGAACATCACTGGGGGAAAGTCTAGCACAGAAGCTACACTGTTTGAATGTTAAAATTAATATAATCATCTTATTAATTGTAATTTTAATAGTTTTAGGTTTTTTTTGCAGTCTTAATACTCACTGTGAAGTGATGTATGTATTTATAATTTTGTACTATTTTTAAGTGAACTGTCGTCTTAAAAGTATTAAATTTATGATTATCACAGTTCTATTAAGCACAACATTACAAAATAGGGGCAGAATGGTTATTTCTGCAGAAACAGCTACCTCACAGCCGTTTTCACACAGCTGCCCCAAAGAGGCAGCCAGCTTCCCTACAGCAGCTTCTTGACGTTGCGCAACTGCAGCTGAAAAGCTAAGAAGCTGCAGCTACGCCAAACAGAGCCATAAACTTTTTATAAAGTCTTACTATTGTTTTTATTTTATAAAAACAATAGAAGTTTTTAAGTGATGCTCACTACCTTAAGTCAATTTTTTTTTAAATCGTAAAAGAGTTACTTGAGAAAAAGTAACAGTTAATTTTTGGGCATTTTGACACACCAAAAAAATATTAAAATTTTCATAATAATTTAAGGCTTATATTTGGTGATATTGCACTTTAATGAATGATATTTTCATGTTTTCTTGCAGGTATGCTAAATCTAAGAATTTGGATCTTAATGGATGCAAAAAGTACAAAATTTGGAGTCAAAAGTGGCATTTTCCTAAAATTAAATTGGCACCTAAGTGCTATAATACAGAGAAGAGGGTGTGTACGCACCAGATTTTGGAGCTTAGGAGCCATTTTGGAGCTTAGGAGCCAGATTTCGGCGCTCAGGTGCCAGAGTGTTATTTCACAAATGCATTTAATTTTGACAGATTTGGAAGATGTGCTTATAAATATTCTTTTAAAACTCATCCCTACATTATAAAATAGTGATTTTATGTCAGAATGAGATGGTTAGCTTGTGTCTCTAGAGAGTGTCAATGAGTAGGGCATGAGTTCCAAGTTGGTGGAGAGTGTGCAAATGTCTTTAAGAATTGTAAAAGGGAAAGTGAGAGATTTCTTCTTCTTTAAACTTCTAAGAGAGATTTGAGTGTTATTGTAAAGAGAGAAAGAGATTCAAAGGATCTTCAAGGAATTTTCTTAGGGAAGAGATCAAGTTTAGTGGTTTTACTTTTTTTTCTTATTTTGTAAACTTATTTTTATATATAAAATCCATATTTTGTTATATCTTCCTCATGAATTATGAGTAGATTTCTTTGTCCTTCTCCCTACAAAAGGAAATGGTTATGTGAAGAATCGAGATTTCTGTGTAATGTTTTAATTTTATAATTATGATGATTCAAACTTTGAAATCCATTTATTTTTTGATCTCGCCAATTGAAATGTTAAAAATTATTGTGAATCATACAATCCGAAAGTGTTATGCTTTCCTCAACAAAGTAAGAGTCACATTCAATTTCATGAATGAGAATGTAGTTCATGGATTTGAGTGAAAATAAATAAAGAAATATTCATTGATGGGCATAGAATTGGAGATTTTGAGGTGATAGACTAAAATCCTTAATTTTGTTTGGGCGTTTGGAAACTAATGCGACATGTGAGCCCCCAAGCTAGGATAATGCGGGAACTCTGAAGTGAGAGCCCGTATCATCCCATCCTAACCACGAATTTAGGGACTAAACATTAGAATAGCAAATGTTCTTTATCACTTGTAAAAAGGATAAAGAATCTTATTGCTCTTATATGGCTCAATACAATTTTCTTCAATTTGATGATTCACTGACTATAATCTTACTATAAGGAGAAGATTTCTTTCTTAAATTTGAACTCTTCATCATAAAACCTAGTTTAGTTTTTAGTAAATTTAGCTTTGAAGTTTAGAGTTTAGTGTAGTAAATTTAACTTCCTTAGTAGCATTACATAAACTTTGATTTGTTTTCTTGTTTAAATTTTCTATAGTTTAAATATTGTGCTTTTATGTGATTTTCCAAACAAATTTTCACCTCCATGTGGGATCGATACTCAAGACTCTTAAAGCCCTTTATTACTTGAGCGATAAGTATACTTGTGTTTGCAACCTAGTGATGAATTGAAATTGAAAATACACCTTATTTCACTAGGAGTTACAACTTTAGATATTTTAAAAGAGAAAACTAATTATACTGAAGTATTTTTTATATTGGTTAATTTGCATATATTTGAGTATAGCTCCCTTTGGTGATGTTGTTGGGGATGCTATGGTAAATTACATAGAAGACTTTCTTTGAACTATAAATTTTAATTTTAACAATATATATATAAAGAAAACAACAAACATATTTTTGTTCTTGTGTGAGTGCCTCTTTTTATAATTATTACTTTTATTTGTTTATATGAAAATTAGGATTAGAAGAATTATTACCTTATGATTCGGAATTAGAACAAACTATAAGAAAATTTTGAAAACAAAAAGAACTTAACAAAATGGTGAAGAATTTAAATAATTATTTTATGGAAAATTAACATTAACAGAGACCATTAAGAGACTATGCTAACCCTACAATACATGAAATTCACTTAACTATACAAACTCATGTTGTAGCTGCTAATTTATTTGAGCTTAAACTTGTTATTATAAATAATCAGTTGATGAACCCATTAATAAGGATGAAGATGGTATCGATGATACCAGTTATGATAGCACTGGAAGTGAGGAGCGAGTCCTTAAGCATCATGGCACAATACTCGTCGTTAATTTGATCTCCCTGATGAAGAAGATGTAATAGAAAATTTACTTACAACATTGCAATAAGGAGAAAAAATCACAGAGATAAACCTAAAGAGCGGGAAAGTGTTACTCTCGAAGTCAGCTCCCGTTGATAAAGGAAAACAAATAGTAACTCAAAAAGAGCTCCCTCCACCTCTACCGGTGGAAGAACCAAATAATCAAGTAAATATTAGAGGATTATATGAAGTGTATTATAACATGCTAGCTCATCTTAGGAGGTTGTTGGCCAAACTAAGTTTTTATGATGCTCTGATCTTATCAAGGGAGATGAGAGAGTCTCTGGTTATAGCCTTGCTTGACTCAGAGAATTTCTTAGCTCAATTGGCCAGCACATCCTCAGATGAAGTCTGTTCGTTAAAAGAACAACCTGGGATAACTTTCACATATGAAGACTTGTTTTTCGGTACTGCTAACCCCAACCCGTCGTTGTATATCTCTATTAATATCGACAAATTTGTATTGTTCAGAGTTTTGATAGAAAGGATGGTCAGATGGAGCGGACTGCATTCCAAGCAGTTGTATCATCAACATTTATGAAGAGAGAGACTGTATTCCCCCGGATGAAAATAGTGTCTTCTTTCAAAGATGAAGTTGTACGAGAGATGTTCAGAAATTTAACGAAGAATCCCAAGTTCAGATTGTTAGAGCCAAAGAAGCCAGAAGAAGTTGAGAAGAAGGATCATCACAATTTTTGCCCCTATCACAGGATGTTGGGACACACAATAAAGGGCATTTCTGTTTCAGGAAGTGGCTCGAGAGGAATCTTAAAGAAGGAAACATAATAATTCTGATAGAATATTTAAAAGAACCTAAAATAGGTTTAGTAAATATGATTTCACCCGAGCCAATCACTCTGATAGAATCATACTCAGAGGAAGATGAATGGAGCATAGTTTGGAGCAAATCATCTAAAAAGGTACTCGATCAGATTCAGACCTCTTTAGCGCAAACAACCATCCAGAGTCTACAGCCTGCTCAGCCCAAGTTAGAGATTTCATCAGACAAGTGGTCGCAACTGGAGAAGAAGAAGAATGTCATCATGAAGACCCATAGCATAGGGGTAGGATAGGGACTACCTCTGTTAGATTGGTTGCTCGTATTCCCGGAAGAAAATTTTTGAACCCCTGACCATGTGTGATTATCTCTTTACCCCACTGAGGTCTTTTGAATATAATGATTATGATTTTGGCTATGTTCTAACTGTCTCTAGTGCTAACATAACTGAATTTGGCCAATCTAACTCTGATCACAATTCCCAAATTGATCTTCAAATTGTATTTAAGCCCGATGAACATGTCAATGAGAATGAAGAAGATATCGACAACACCAGTTACGACAGTGCCGAGAGTAAGGAACCGGTCCTCGAGTACCACAGTGCATCGCTTGTAATCAACTTAGATTTCTCTGATGTAGAAGATACACCAAAAGTCTTTCCAACAACATCGTAAGAAGAAGAAGAAGGGATCACATAAGTGAATCTAAGAAGCGGGAAGGTATTACCTCGAGAATAGCTCCATGTCGACGCTATTTTGGTTAAGGAGTTGCTTGTAAGAAGTTATCGGTCACCAGAATCGAAATCCCATCACCCGCTTAGTAAGGAAGTTTTAATTTACATATATATTTAGTTTAGAAAAATATGAAATCAAATTGACCCCATATTTTTCATAGTTTAATTGAAAGAGCACTGTACCTCAAATCATGTATCTATCCCGAAGGATAAACACATGACTTGAGGATGAGACTCGATCAAATAAACTAAAAAATATATGACGTCCGTTTGGTCTGCGAAATCTTTATATTTGCCAACAAGTTTTCATATTTAATATAAAAAATTAAATAGAGTTTATATTAAGCTAAGTTCGGATGAGTTTCCTATAAGGGCAAAACCCTATAGTTAAATACATCTTTAATGACTAAAGTCATCTAAGAAAAATCTTGATAAAAATGAGGAAATATTATTTTCAAGGAGTTCAAAGTGGTAGGACTTTTCAAAGAGATCAAACGTAGAGGTGAGAAAGGTGATTGGTTCAAATTTAGAACATTTTGTAGAGTCCAAAGGAGGAAGAACTAGGGGGATGTCATAGATTCAGAGGAAAACCTCGGAGAATTCCCAAGCTATCCTAATGTTTGGCTTTATTTTTGAGTAGAAATATTTAGTTGTTTCATCCTACCAATTTTATTTGTTAGGGCATACATTCATTTGAAACGATCACACAAATAGCTTAGAAGATGTGAGGATTTAGGTCGTAACGGAGGATAACATCAGAATCCTAAGACGCGTTAGGTCTTATATTATATAACTGGGCTATACAAAGGCCTAAAGATAAGGTGAGGATTTACGTTGCATAAGCAAGAAACCTCGAAGTCCTATGGATTGGTTGTTTAAGTCTAAGGAAGTAAGATTGGTTTAGCTGGTAAAGATAGGTTTTGTTGTTAAAGATGGACATATCGTCCACCATGCTAGCTCCAAGCTCCTCTTTGTGGCAAGTTTGAGTTTTCTAGTGTGTCAAGTTATAATGTCAAATCAGGTGGCCCTATGGTTGTAGTTCTTTAAATTTTTATGGGGGATGTTAAAGTTGATTAGAGCGACACCGATTAGGATCCTACGATTCTCTTGTTCTGGCACCACCATTTTTTATTGGATTCACTTAGTCCAAATGAATTTACTCAACTTAATGAGTTTCATAATTTCATTTAAACCGTTAGAAACCTTGTTAGCAACCATAGGTTACCTCCTTAGAGGGATTCTCGATCACCTGATGGAGACTTCTTAAGTTAGTTGAAGTTGTAGTTTTGTGTGATGTTTGTGATTAAATTTTGACTTGTTTTATATTTTGAATGTTGTGGTAGTGAATNTGTATATCTCTATTAATATCGACAAATTTGTATTGTTCAGAGTTTTGGTAGATCCTGGAGCATCAATCAACCTAATGAGTCTACGGACATTATCATATTTGGATATTGAGGCTCAAGAGCTTTCAACTGATAAAATGATGTTAAGAGGATTCAACCAAAAGGGAGAGAGAGCCCATTGATCAATTACACTGCTTATGAAAGTTGGAGAACTAGTAACAACAACAAAATTTAATATCATCAACACTGAGACCTCTTTCAAGGATTTACTTGGTTGACTATGGATTCCTGAGCACAATATGCTTCCATCTTCCCTACATCAGTGCATCAAATATTATAAGGAAGGACAAAAACATTTCAATAAAGGAGATTTACGGCCATTTTTGGTTCATGAAGTTGGAATTCATGAAGACACCACCTACTATGCGCCTCCAAAGAAAATTGTCTTCTCTCATGAGGTGGTGATAAATAAAAATGAAGATTCAGAAAAATCTCAAGGGTAAAGCCATTCGGCTCCACTTCAACAATCTGTCACCATAACTTTCAAAATTAGGGTAATCTTGTGGAAAGCATGTAATGTCTAAGCTTTTGAGCGGCAAAAATTAGTGTCAGACAATGCTTCTCAATAGGTGGATACTTTATCTCCGTCGGTATTAGACGACGAGTCAAGTAGTAGAGAGCATTTTCTTTTCCCTCCTCATTGACTTGGGCCAAGAGGGCTCCAAGAGAGTCATCCAAAGCCGCGGTATAAAGTATCAACGGTTTTCCTTGGATAGGGGCTGCCAAAATAGGAGGTGTCATTTAATATTTTTTAACGTCCTCAAAGGCCCGCTGGCATTTTTCTTCCCAAATAAATTTGGCGTCCTTCTTAATTAATGTCGAGAAAGGCTGACACCTACCTGAGAGATTAGAAATAAAGCATCTCATATATGCCAACTTCCCCTGGAAGGAACGTAACTGCTTCAAGGTTTTAGGGGGAGACATTTTTAAGATAGCTTTAACCTTATCCTGGTTGATCTCGATTCCCTGATGACGGACAACGAATCCTAGAAATTTCCCGGAGCTGACGCCAAAGGTGCACTTTAGGGGATTCATTTTAAGGTTATATCGTTGTAACCGTTCAAACACAATACTCAAATCGTACAAATGATCTATTTTCCATTTACTTTTGATGAAAATATCGTCCACGTAGCATTCTACTTGATTGTGAATGAGGTCGTCAAAAATATTTGTCATTGCACGCTGATATGTCGCTCCGGCATTCTTTAGGCCGAACGACATCACTGTGTAGCAGAAGATTCCAATCGGTGTTCCGAAAGCTGTAAACGCTGCATCTTTGGGAGCCATCTTGATTTGGTTATACCCCGAAGATCAGTCCATGAAGGAGAAAATCTCAAGTGTTGAACTGATATCCACTATCATTTCCGGTATAGGTAGTGGAAACTCGTCTTTTGGACATGCCTTGTTCAAATATCTGAAGTCGACACAAATGCGGATTTGTCCATTTTTCTTTTTAACCGGTACAATATTGGCTAACCACGTGGCGTACTGCTCTTCTTTAATGAAGTTGGCGTCTACCAATTTCTTCACCTCGGCGATGACTTGTTGTTCTATCTCGAGGCGCATTCTCTTGGGAGCTTGTTTTACTGGGGTTACATTCTTGTCCACCCCAAGTTTATGGATTGAAACCTCTGCTGACAGTCCTGGCATTTCATCGTAGCTCCATGCAAAGCAATCTTTGAATTCTGCTAATAGTTTGACCAGTTCTGCAGATTCTTCATCATCAAGTAGAGAACTTATAAATGTAGGTCGAGGTTGTTCTTCAGTCCTGAGGTTAATCTCTTTCAATTCATCGATAGTGGATTTAATTTCTTCCTCAAATTCTGGCAGAGCATCTCCTATTGGTTGATTAGTAGAGTCATCCTCTACATCAAGACAGTCTTTTTCTGACTCACTAGTAACAACCACGCAAAATTCAGAAACATCGAATTGTCCAACTGTACCAAATCCGAGACCTTCTTTTGAATTGGGAGTTCTTCTTTTAGTATTCCACAGTTTTTCAAAGAGTTGAAATTTATCTTTAGGCTTTTGTTTTAGTAAATTTCCCTGTTGAATTAACTTTTGAACATAAGGCGAGAAGTAACCAAAAAGCAATTCCATTAATTCATTAGAATCAACATCCAAATTTACATGTTTTTCAAGCTCAAGAGAGGTAGAAGCACGGTAAAATTTGATCGGCTTTGAACCAACACTACGAACTTCCTTGACCTCTAAACTCTCGACCTTTTGAGGGAGAATCGGAGTGAGGGTCATAGTATCCACATAGTGGTTTATCCGATCATACATTGTTTCATATTCATTCTTCTCTATATCTTCTAGGGATATCTCGTACTGAGGCTAATTTTGTTTTGTCATTATTACTTCATCTTCAGAACTGTCTTCATCACCAATGTTGATAGCTGGCCTTGTCTGTTCAACAATTAAATTGATCTTTCCTCGTCCGCGTCCCCGGCCTCGACCTCGGGTGCGTGAACTAGAAGAACCTCCACCAACTCGATGTAGTGGAGTGGTAGAAGCTTGTTGAAGCGGAGTTGTATGGCCTTCTTTTTGTGATCCCTCTGAATCTTTTCTTTGTGTGTCAAAATTTCGTGCGAGAAGACAGTCTTCTTTGGAGGTGCGTAGTAGGCAACATCTTCATGGATACCAACTTCATGCACTGAAAATGGTTGTAGATCTCCCTTGATGCAATTTTCTTGACCATCTTTCTGGTATTTAATGCTCTGGTATAGGGATGATGGAACAATGTTATGCTCATGAATCCACGATCGACCCAATAGAGCGTTGAAAGAGGTCTCGACGTCGATGATATGAAATTTAACGGATGTTATAAGTTCTCCAACCTTCATAAGTAATGAAATTGATCCAAGGGCTCTTTCTCCCTTTTGGTTGAATCCTCTTAACATCATCTTATCGGGGATGAGCTCCCGAACGTCGAAGTCCAAATATGTTAATGTCTGTAGACTCATCAAGTTAAGAGATGCTCCAGGATCCATTAAAACTCTGGATAACACAAATCTGTCAATGTTGACGGAGATGTAGAGCGGACGGTTGTGGTCGGTGATACCGAGCAGCAAGTCTTCGTCTGTAAAGGTTACCCCTGACTGTTCGCTCGACGAGCAAACTTCATTTGAGGATCTGCTAGCCAACTGAGCTAAGAAAATTTCTGGATCTAGCAAAGCTGTAACCAGAGAATCTCTCATCTCCTTTGATAGGATCAGAGGGTCGTAGATGCTTAGTCGGGCAGGCAACTTCCTAAGATGAGCTAGCACGTTGTAATCTAGTCTGTATGGTCCTCCAATTTTATCTTGATTATGCGGCTCTTCCACTGACGGAAGTGGGGGTATCGAGATCGCAACTAGCTTGGTTATAATCAGTCACGTTATTACCAGAAATAGTTAAAACATAGTCAAAATCACAACCATTATATTCATAAGACCCCGGAGGGACAAAAAGATAATCATACAAAGTCAAGGGTTTGAGGACTTTCTTCCCCGAATCCGAGACAACCAATCTAGTAGAGG
>NEWO01000081.1:389012-409100 GCA_003013225.1 Phalaenopsis aphrodite
TTGTGATTAAATTTTGACTTGTTTTATATTTTGAATGTTGTGGTAGTGAATTTTATCTTAGTTGATTTTATATTTGGTTTTGGTTTTGGTTTTGTGGTTATCCTAGCAGTTTTAGTTTTCATGTAGGATGACATCATTTTTTAGCATGCAAGTTTATGTTAACATAAAAAGTACAGTATGAAAGTACAAGAAAGACGACGTTGTAAACTGTAAAAGTGTACCTGTCGAGTCTTCTGGTTCCATCACCTGAAACTCAAAATGCATGTTAGGGCATTTTATCTAAAACAGGAAAGTAAAGTTTTGGTGACCTACCTAACCCTAGGTCATATCTTGGTGGGCCCTTATTAATTTTATTAAGGATGATATTTTTTAAACAAAACATATTAAGTTTAGTAGAGCTCCGAGGTATCCAACAGATCTAGAGAAAGAAGCAGGTCTGTGCCACTCTCTCACTGCCTAATGAAAAATCCCGAGCTCTTTTAAACTTAATATGTTGCTTAATAATCCATCATGTAAATACCCTTAATGCTCAACGAACATTAATGTCTCAATTATCCCTAAGAATAGGGTAATTATCACTTGTAATTCAATTTAAGAATTATGTGGGTGAAAACCCTTAGAGGGGCAAGTTAGTATAATTAAGGTATTTAGCTAACTCTTTTTTTTATTTAAGCTTGTAGTGTTTTAAAGGTGTTCAAAATTTTCAATTATGTTTACTTTTATATTCTTCATTTAAATGAAATTTGATTTAGCTTAGGTCACTACTAATCCCTTAAGATTTTGGTGAATGTCTTAATCATTTTGAATGAGATTGAATTTTAAGTGATGATGATGATTCATTTTTAAAGTCATTTGAACATCAAATAAGGGTATTAAATTAGTGAGTTGTTGACACCCAAAATCATGCCCCTAAGTCTAGAATCATTTAATTGACTAGACTTCCAAATTTCTATAATTTAAGGAAATCGCAAATCTATCATTATAGTTAAGAAAAGTGAGGCTGGTTTCTATCAATTAACCTCTCATGTTTCAATCATTCAATTATGTTGATTAGGATCAAAGATTACTCATTTCCCTTTCTGGAATTAGGCCTAAATGTTAATTAAGGCTAATTTTCAAAATTACACTTTTGCCCCTAAGGCTTTATCGAATTTAATCCAAATGACTTTGGAATTTTTACCTTACCTCACTCATGGGTCAATCGAGACATCAGAGGAAAATATGTGATTTTTCAAAATTTAATATAATTTATATAATTATTTTAATGTAAAAATAGGATTTTCCAAAGAAAATTCCTTAACTTGACCAATCCAAGGCCTAATCTTTTAAAATTTTTACTAGGGTTAGCCTTTGACTAGATAAGCCTTTGGACCATGGTTCATGATTTTGTGAAATTTATTTGAATTTAAAGAATTATTTTAAATTCTGGAGTGTTTATTAATTAAAAAATGTTTTAAGTGTGTGAAATTAAGTTTTATATTTTTATTAAACCTCTCTAATGTCAAGGGACATAAAGAAACAAATTTCATATTATTTCTGATTTTTCTTTGAATTTTAGGAATTTTTTAGTGAAAATCCATTTTTAGCCTTTAAAAAGTATTTTAAGATTTAAAATTCAATATCTTTATTTGAAAAATCAGGAAAAATATTCAAATTTTTCCTAAGTGCTTAGAAAATAATTTATAAAATTTTCATGATTTTTATTATTTTTGTGATTTTTGTCATTTTTTAATTATTTTAAAAATTAAAAATTGGCTAAAAATGAAGTTTTTTATTTTATTCACAATTTTATTTTTAGAAAATTCCTCTAATCATAGAGAACTCCAAAAACTAAGTTTTAGAATTTTTTAAGTTATATTTTAATTATTAAAAAAAATTTTAGCGGCAAAAATGTCATTTAACTTCAAAAATCAATTTGAGTTACCAACTGAACTCCAAATGTTTTGAAATTTTTTATGGGGAGTTCTTTGGACTTTAAATTTTAGTGGAGAAAAAAAATTAAGTCATTTAGATGTTTGTATTACTCATAATTAATTTTTTTTTTATTTTAGGGTTGGTGAAGATTATGTGCATTCTTAATGATTTAAGCCATGAAATATTTTGCAAGGGATTCTCTAGTCATAGTAAACCTTCCAAAAATTTCTTTGGATTTTCTAAGCAACATGTTAATTATCATTATTAATTTATGTAAATAATAGAAATAAACTTGAAAATTATGGATCTCTGTCGATGGATCTCCTCTAACTTTGGAAAAATGAGAGAATATTCCCTAAGATAGAGGGCAACAACATGGTAAAATTTCAAGTAATGGTGATATGCCTACATGCATGGAGAATCAAAATACTCAAATCAGTGTTTAATTAATTAAAAATAAAACATGCATCAAAGGGACTTCAAACCAATTCCATATTGTTCTTCTCTGTTCACTAAGCAAGAAGGTATTTTTATTTTATTTTTATGATTTTTCTTCACCAAGATATGAATTTTTAAAGTTAGGGATCATTTTCTTATTTTTTAAATTCTCTATTTATCTATTTAAATGTGTGGCGCCTCGTCATCCTACGAAGGTTCCAAAACGCCACGCGGAGCTCTCCTATTTGATGTTGTCGTACACGCTTCTGCTGACTCGGCTCGCGGTTCATGTAAGGAAGCGTTGTCCCGCTTGATCTCCTCCGTCCATCCGATACACGCTTGATCAGACAGCTCCCCGTCATCGTCCCCGATAGAGTGATCCCATGACCGTCCACACTAAATCCATAAGATCTTGTCCTAGACTCAACCAAATCACTTTGGGTTTGATCCTATGGACTCGTTTAAGTGAGACAAACACATCCATACGGTAATCATGTAGTTAAATTAAGTCTAATCAAATGGAGAATTGAAATAAACCCGGGAGGACGAGAGGTTAAATACCTTAGCTCTGAGAAGGGAAGCTTTGATTAGAGATGCTTGACACGTTCGTTGGGGTTCAAGGAGGCTAGGGATTAAGCCTCTTGTGGTGGTGTAAGGTCTGGTTATTAATTCGACTAAGCTCGATTTCAGGTGTTGGTATTCAGCTATGCTAGGGGCTCTGTGGAAGGGGGATTTGATGGGGCTTGTCCTTCTCTCAATGTGGTGAAGGTGTGGGTGAGTTTAATTTGGTTTTTTTCGAGTTTGGAGGTGTGGGGAGCTCTGTCCTGTTTCCGGCAAGCTTTTGAGCTAAAAAATTGGGCTCCGGCAAGGGGATTCAGGGCAATGTCGTGGTTGGATTTCATTGAGGAGGTCTCAAAGAGGCTTTGTGAGCAATCTTGAGGGGTCTCTCTGAGGAATTTTGAGCACTCTCTCCATGGCTGTGGAGGGGAGCTTTTATAAAAAATGGCCTAAGGCTTGCTGTGATGGTCAATTAGGGAGTGAAATGTGCTGCCTAGGTGGAGGGCAGAGAGGCTCCAACATTTAATTTGGATGAGGTGACCTCTAGGTTTGAATTGGGTTTAATACCATGGGGGTGTCTCACGGTTTGGCCATTTTTTAGCCATTAGGTGGAGAGGTGGCCGGGGAGATCAGGTGAGCCAAAGGAATATGTCACAACAATTAAATGTGTTTGTGCTTTGTTTTGGCAAAAATATCCAAGGATTAAGCAAATATGGCATTAAATCCCTTGATTTAGAGGGCCTTTGGTCCATGGCTTAGATTAGGTGGTTTTATGGGGTTTAGACTGGTCACTAGGGTCCAACTAATGGCTGTGGAGTCATTGATTTCGTGACTTTGGGGTAGTTAGGCCATCTTTAGTGCATGGGTTCAATGTGGGTTCAAATGACCAAAGCTTGGGTTTGGGCTAGGCTAGCCTTGAAAATTGGCCCAAATGATTGTTTGACATTATGTAGCTAATTTTAATGAAGATTTTTTGTGAAGGGTTGAAATGATTTTGAGTTCAATTGGAGGGTCAATTTGGAGGATTTTTTAAATTTGGTCAATTTGTGCATGTTGGGCTAGACTCGAGTCTAGATTGGGCTAGCCTTGGGTTAAGTCCAAATTGAATTATCCAAATGATCAAGGGAAATTTTGTGAAGATTTTTCATGAAGAAATTGAGTAGAAATTTTGGGGTAAAGGCCATTAATTTGGTGGGATTTTGTGACATGGCCAATTTGGGGCAAATTTGGGGCTTTTTTGGAATTAAGTTGAAATCAAATGAAAATTGAGGCTTCAGCATGGACAACGGAAGGTCAAGTTTGATGTATGGTAATGTTATGAAGATTTTTCAACACAAATTGTGGCAAGTTGAGTAGGTCTTGGGTTAAATTTGATGGAACCAAGTCATAGGGCCAAAATTGGGGTTTTGATTTAGATCAAAATTGGGCTCAAATCATGGGCCAATTGAGCTTGGATTTGGTTTAGATTGGTCATATGGAAGGTTAATTTGAGTTTAAAATTGAAATTAGGGGAAATTGAGACCAAATTGATGGACATTTGAGGTAATTTGGGGAAAATTGGGCCTTTAAAGGCAATTTGGGGGTTTTGGTCAAAGATGGTCAAATTGGCCAAATTGGGTCATGTGATAAGTGAGGAAAATGAAATTGACAATATTTAGTTGGTTTTGAGAATTTTTAGGATTTTTTAGAATTTTGGGCTAAGGAGGGGTATTTTTGTAATTTGGCAAATTTTGGTGATTTTGGGTAGTTTGGGTGTTTTCCAGAGGTTTGGAATGATTTTTGAACAAATTTGGGTATTTTGGGTAAATTTGGGAAATTTTGGCAAAGTTTAGGGTCCGAAGGGTATCTAGGTAATTTAGTGGAATTTAGGAGTAAAAAGTTAGGTCGGGCATCTTGGTAGAGTTGGGGTGCCAACCGTCATCAATAAGTCATGGACCAAGGGAAACCCCATTTTGGGTCCTCCATATACTGGTCTTAGCTAAACCCTGGCCTTGGGCTAGTGGGTTTAGGGGACCACCTACATGAGTATCCCAAAAGATCAAGGGCTGAAAGTTCACAAGTTTTAGGTGTAGGTTTGTGATTGAGTGTGAGTGCAAGTGAGTGACCTAGCCCTAGACCAACACCCAGGGTCAAACGTAAGGTCCAGCAGTCCTAAGGGGACCCTTCTTGAGCTCCCCATAATGACCCCACCTACTAAGTGCTAGAGGTTAGGACCAGTATGTGGAACTTCAAGTTGAGTAAAGAAGAATTTGGAATTTCTAATGGTGAGGGTTCCTTTTTTAGTTTTCTAGGAATAGTCAACAGGAAAGTCCTATGGTTAGATCTTAGGCTACTAAAAAAAATCTAAACCTCAACCAAAAGTGAAGTCAACAAATGGACCCTCAATATGTGTAGTGTGTTGGGCAAGCACACCGCGCGTATTAGCGTTGACCGACGAGATCAACAAAACCAATACAACCTCATAAGTCAACAGACATGGAAGTATGTGTAGAGTTGTGTGTGTTATTTGTATCTGCTAGGGAATTTAGTAGGTGCATATTTGATCGAAATCAAGGATTAGGAACTGTCACTGGGGATTGGAAAGTGGATATTGCGTTATGAAATTTCAGGTATCTATAAAGGATGGGAATCAACTTGTAAGTGCTGACCTCGGGGTGGGAATTGAAATTTAGATATCAATTCCGAAAAGAGAGAGTCGGAATTTAGGTACCGACCTCGGAAAAGGGGAATCAGTATGTAAGTGATCCCAAAATGAGATATGAGATTTAGGTGTCAATTTCAAAAGAGGAGAGTCAGAATATAGGTACCGACCTCAAAAGCTAGGAATCAGAATTTAAGAACTAATTCCAAACTGAGAATTGAAATTTAGGTATCAACTTCAGAAAGAGAGTCAGAATGTAGGTACTGACCTCGAAAGTAGTGAATCAAAAAATATAGGACTGATTCAAAAATGTAAATTGAAATGTAGGTATCAATTATCAAAAGAGAGTGTCGGTATGTAAGGACCTACCTCAAAGGTAGTGAATCAGAAATGTAGGATTGATTCAAAAATGAGAATTGAAATGTAGGTATCAATTTCAGAAAGAGAATCGGAATGTAGGTATCGACCTCAAAAGTAGTGAATCAGAAATGTATGACTAATTCAAAAATCAAAATTGAAATGTAGCTATCAAGTTCAGAAAGAGAATCGGAATGTAGGTACGGACCTCGAAAGTAGTGAATCAGAAGTGTAGGACTGACTCGAAAATGAGAATTGAAATGTGTGATCAATTTCAGAAAGAGAATTGAAATGTAAGGACCAACCTCAAAAGTAGTGAATCAGAAATGTAGGACTGACTCAAAAATGAGAATTAAATTGCGTGATCAATTTCAGAAAGAGAATCATAATGTGATGGCTAATCTCAAAAGTAGTGAATCAGAAATGTAGGACTGATTCAAAAATAAAAATTGAAATGTAAGTCAATTCTCAAAAGAGAGTGTCAGAATGTAAGGACCGACATCGAAAGTAATGAATCAGAAATGTATGACTGATTCAAAAATGAGAATTGAAATGTAGGAGAATTCTCAAAAGAGAGTGTTGAAATGTAAGGACCGACCTTGAAGGTAGTGACTCTGAAATGTAGGGCTAATTCAAAAATAAAAATTGAAATATGTGGTCAATTCTCAAAAGAGAAAATGGGAATGTAAGGATTGATCTCAAGAGTAGTTGAATCAGAAATGTAGGATTGATTCAAAAATGAGAATTAAAATGTGTGGTTAATTCTCAAAAGAGAGTGTCAGAATGTAAGGACCGACCTCAAAGGTAGTGAATCATAAATATAGGAACGATTCAAAAATGAGAATTGAAAAGTGTGGTCAATTCTCAAAAGAGAGTGTCGGAATGTAAGGACCGACCTTGAAGGTAGTGAATCAAAAATGTAGGACTGATTTGAAAATGAGAATTGAAATGTGTGGTCAATTCTCAAAAAAGACTGTCGGAATTTAAGGACCGACCTCGAAGGTAGTGAATCAGAAATGTANTTGAAATGTGTGGTCAATTCTCAAAAAAGACTGTCGGAATTTAAGGACCGACCTCGAAGGTAGTGAATCAGAAATGTAGGATTGATTTGAAAATGAGAATTGAAATGTGTGGTCAATTCTCAAAAGAGAATGTCGAAATGTAAAGACTGACCTCGAAGGTAGTGAATCAGAAATGTAGGACTAATTCAAAAATGAGAATTTAAATGTGTGGTTAATTCTCAAAAGAGAGCGTCAAAATGTAAGGACCAAACTCGAAGGTGGTGAATCTGAAATGTAGGACTGATTCAAAAAAGAGAATTGAAATGTAGGTATCAATTCTTAAAAGTGAGTGTTGCGATGTATGGACCGACCTTGAAGGTAGTGAATCAGAAATGTAGGATTGATTCAAAAATGAGAATTGCAATGTAGAAAGAGTTTGTGTTGTTGAATTTGTAGAAATGTGTTATGTGAAAAGGCTGATATTGTTGAAGAATATTTGTAGAATTTTGTGGTGCTTTGTGTAGAATGTGAAATTCTACAGAGATGTGAAGAGAGTTAATGCAGACAAAAGTAGTTGTGCTGCGTGAGCAAAGAGTAAGAAACTCCGAAATTGAGAGAATCCACTCAACAAATTTATTTTTTTTCTTGTTTTTTTATCACATTTAATTTTTCAAAATATGTTTTCAAAGTTTGATTTTAGTTGGTTGATTTTAAAAAGGGATTTTTTTTATATTTGTTCATTTGTGACCATTTTTTATTTGAGTTTTATTATTGTTAAAAAAATTTTGTTTTGTTCTTCGTTTGTTGTAATTCCAAACCAATGTATGGTTCGTGGCTTCCATCGATCGCAAAAAAATTGCAACTGACCAAAAGGCACATTTCTGAAAGAAACTTTCATTAATCTGCTCCAACAAGATGCCACAAATCAAGCGTAGGCTAACGCCTCAAAAAGTACAATATGTAGTCTGTATCAAAGTACATCCAAAATATCTCATGCCAAGTATACATCGTAGGCTGAGTATGTTTGATACATATCATTTTTGTTGTAAAGAAAAATGAACCCTCTGAATATTTGTCTCTGATATGAAAACCTCCTGATCAAGAAGACCTTCTAAGTCATGCTCTAAGACAAGAGTTCCCTTTGCATGTACTTAAAGGTACAATTCTCTCATAGCTCGTACGGTAGCAACTCTTCTAGTTCTTGGTCTGGCTGAAATTTGTATGGCGCTTTACTATCGTCTATCCTACGGAAGGTCACGTACACCCTACGGTCGCACCCCTGGAATGCAGTGCTTGGCGGCATCTGACCCGTTTCCTTTCAAGACCAAAACTGAACCAACATGTAGTGGAATTCTACAGCTCCTCTGAACTCTCCATGGTCAACAATGTCAATTTGTTTTCCAAATAATATGTTTCTTTTGCTCATAAATGAGACCCTACAGAAAGGCCTCACAAAGAAATCACCCTCGTCGTAGATGTTGAAGATGAAACTATTTGGGATGCAGGTAGCTGGCAGTATGTTCCAACTGACCATTCTCTTGATTATCCACTTTATTATGGGAGGCAGTGGATCCACCTTATCATGTCTGAGGATTCTCGGTGGATTTCCTTGTCCGTCGTTTGTAAAATTATAGCAGTAGCCTCACTGAATGGTGATCCTCCCCTTTCCTCACATCCATTTCTTCAGCTCGGAGCATGTTCTTTCCATGAGCATACTTGCTCGACCTCTATCTCTCAGGTCAAAGATACAGTCAAGAATACTTCTTTCATTGATTTTTGGAGAAGAATCTGGTATACAGATCCAATCCCTCCATTATATTGACGAACCTTCCTTGAACTTCCTCATAGAATTCAAATTCCATTTTATTTACCTTGTTTATTTTATAATACTCCATCGTGATGGGAGTAGGCAGTTGTCATTGGCATTTCTCCATCTGAACATCGGCAGGAACCCAAATTGGTGCTGGCTTGTCCGGAAAATGTGACTCAGCATCCAAAGGAATATACGACCAGAGACTCTATGGTACATATTGGTCTGTCCACAGTGGGACATATGGCTCATCCATCAGAAAACCTGATGTCTGAGATCCGTCGCTAGTAAATGTGTACTCTTCCATTGTATTGTAGCAATGCAGATGTAGGACGTCACAGTCCGGGCATTCTACAAATGCCCTTGTGGCTGATGCCCGTGTAGGTATTTCGGCGTTGCAAGTCAGGCAACCCGTGCATAAGATAAATGAAGCCGAAGATCTCTCTGGCTCTGTAACGAACCCTGATTCTTCATCTATAGCAGGTAAGCTAGAAAAGGTCTCCCTCATGCCTGGATCATAAATATTCTCCACAGGAATAGGAGTGAGTAAGCTGTTTGCTTCCTTCTGGCGTCTTCGTTCTTCCCATAAGAAAACCCTGTGCTTTATGCTGCTAGCATTTCTACGCTGAGTTCTATGAAGCGAAGCGTCTGACAGTCTCTCATTGTTGGCGGCTACTAGGCCTCTGGCTGGCATAGCTATCATGGATGGAAAATGGCTAGGCTTTTCATTGGGTCATGCTCTATAATCACGTTCTTTCCTTTAATTGATGTATTGTCTTTGGCGACCACCCTCAGCAGCGAAGGTAGCCCTTCCTTTTCTCAGCAGCTGACCACATCCATTAGGGGACCTTCATAGTTCATATCGACTTGATTGAAGTCCATGTTGAAATCTATGGTGCCACCCTGCAGCGTCATTTCTTCATTCAGTGTGAGATTCTAGCTACCCTTGAAGGCAAAGATCAGCCATTGTCCCGACATTTCTCTGCAGACGACAGTAAAAATGTCAGTGGACTGAAACTTGGCGTGAACAAGAACAAAACAATGTATTTATCAAAGTAAATTTCAGTTTGTTTTTACTTAGTTTGTTTTGGTGAAGATAATTGTTTATTTATGTGTGAATTTCATTTAATTTAGTGGAACATTAAGTTCAAAGATAGAAAGGAGAAAATTTGAGGTGTAATTCTTTTCAAAATTTTTTATTTATTGAGGTTAATTTTGGACCCGGACAGGACATTTGGTCACATAGATAACCCCAAAACAATCAAAGTTTCAGAGTTTTAAAGTAAGCAAAAGCAAGCAGTATTAGGTTGCATAATAAGTTTTTAAGTATCGTTCGTTTATTGGTAGCATGGATCTTTTGCCCTGAAAATCCACTAAGTGGTAGGCTCCTCCTGTGTAGGCCTTTTCAACGATAAATGGTCCCTCCCAAGTTGGCTTGAATTTTTCACCTATTTTGCGTCGTGCAAGAATAGGCCTTTTGAGCACAAGTATGAGGTCACCAACTTTGAATGTCCTTAAGCGGACCAATTTGTCATGGGCTTGTACCTTCTTTGCCTGGTAAAGTTCCAAGTGTCATTGTGCTTCTAGTATTTTTCCCTCAAGACTCTCCAGTTCTTCAAGTTTGAGCCTTACACTTTCTTCTATTGTGAGTTGGTTAGCGACAACGACTCTGAAAGACGATGTCTGAATTTCTAGTGTTAGCACGGCCTCAAACCCGTACACGAGCATGTAGAGTGTACACTGAGTGGGAGTCCTGAAAGTCATCTGGTATGCCCACAAGGCTTCTAACAGTTTGTTGTGCCAATCTCTTTTATTTTTGTTAAGTGTTTTCTTTAAAATCATTACCAGTTTCTTGTTGAAGGCTTCAGCTAGACCATTTGCTCTGAGACAGTAAATCGTAGAGTATCTCCAATATATCTCGTGTTTTTTGACGAAACTGTTGATTTTGGTGCTTTTGAAAGCTGTCCCATCATCAAAAAATTATCCTTTGCGGTACTCCGAAACAATACAAAATTTAACTTTTAAAGAATTAAAGGACATGTTGTGCCGTAACCTCATAGAATGGTACTGCCTCTGCCCATTTGAAGAAGTAATCTGTAACAACAAGTATAAACCTGTGTCCTTTGGAAGATGGAGGGTCTATCAGACCTATTATGTTCATGCCCCAACACTCGAATGGCCACGAGGCGACAGTTGGGTGTAACGCATTCGAAAATTAATGACAGACAATGCTTCTCAATTGGTGGGTACCTTATCTCTGTCGGTATTAGTCAGGGACTCAAGTAGTAGAGTACATTTTCTTTACCCTCATTATTAACTTGGGCTAAGAGGGCTTCAAGAGAGTCATCTAAAGCCGCGGTATAAAGTATCAATTGTTTCCATGGGATAGAGGCTGCCAAAGTATGAGGTGTCATTAAATATTATTTGACGTCCTCAAAGGCCCATTGACATTTTTCTTCCCACAATTTGGCGTCCTTTTTAATTAATGCCTAGAAAGGCTGACACCTACCTGAGAGTTTAGAAATAAAATGTCTCAGATATGCCAACTTAACCTGGAAGGAACGTAGTTATTTTAAGGTTTTAAGAGGAGGCATTTTCAAGATAGCCTTGATCATATCCGGGTCGATCTCGATTCCCTGATGACGGACAACGAATCTTAGAAATTTCCCAAAGGTAACGTCAAGTAGCACTTTAAGGGATTTATTTTAAGGTCATATCGTTGTAACCGTTCAAACACAATCCTCAAATCATACAAATGGTCTATTTTTCATTTACTTTTGATGACCAGATCATCCACGTAGCATTCTACTTAGTTGTGAATGAGGTAGTCAAAAATCTTCATCATTGCATGTTGGTATGTTGCTCCAGCGTTCTTTAGGCCAAACATCATCACTATATAGCAAAAATTTTCGATTGGTGTTCTGAAGGCTGTAAGCACTACATCCTCGGGAGCCATCTTAATTTGGTTGTATCCCGACAATCCATCCATGAAGGAGAAAATTTCATGTGTTGAAACGATATCCACAATCATTTCTGGTATTGGTAGCGGAAACTCGTCTTTTAGACATGCCTTGTTCAATTCTCTGAAGTCTACACAAACACGGATCTGTCCATTTTTCTTCTTAACTGGGACAATGTTAGTCAACCATGTGGGTTACTGTTCTTCTTTTACCAAGTTTGCGTCTATTAGTTATTTCACCTCGGTGATGACTTGTTGTTCTATTTTGAGGCGCATTCTCCTAGGAGCTTATTTTATTGGGGTTATATTCTTGTCCACCCCGAGTTTATGAACTACAATCTCTCCTGACAGTCTTGGCATTTCATCATAGCTCCATGCAAAGCAATCTTTGAATTTTGTTAACAGTTTGATCAATTTTGAAGATTCTTCATCATTGATTAGAGAATTTATAAATGTAGGTCGGGATTGCTCTTCAGTCCCGAGGTTAATCTCTTTCAATTCTTCAACGGTGGATTTAATTTCCTCCTCAAGTTCTAGGGGAGCATCTTCTTTTAGTTGATCAATAGAGTCATCCTCTATATTGAGGCCATCCTCCTCTGATTCTCTAGTAACAATCCTGCAAAATTCAGAATAATCGACTGGTCTGACTGTACCAAATTCGAGACCCTCTTTTGAGTTTGGAGTTTGACTTTTAACATGCCATAATTTTTCAAAAAGTTGAAACTTATCTTTTGGCATTTGTTTTGGTAAGTGTCCCTGTTGAATTAACTTTTGTGCACAAGGTGAAAAATAACTAAAAGGTAAATCCATTAATTCATTACAATCCTCATCTAAGTTTACATGTTTTTCAAGATCAATAGAGGTAGAAGCACGGTAAAATTTGATTGGCTTTGAACCAACACTAAAGACTTCCTTAACCTCTAAACTCTCGATATTTTGAGGGAGAATCGGAGTAAGGGTCATAGTATTCACATAGTGGTTTATCTGATCATACATTGTTTCATATTCATTTTTTTCCTGTATCTTCTAAGGATATCTCATACTGAGTTTTCTTCTATTCTTTCATCATTATTTCATCTTCGAAACTGTCTTCATCACCAATGTTGATAGTTGGCCTAGTCCGTTCAACGATTAAGTTGATTTTTCCTTGTCTACGTCCCTGGCCTCGACCTCGGGTGCACAAACTAGAAGAACCTCCACCAACTCATTGCAAAAGAGTGGTGTAAGATCGCTGAAGCGCAGTTGAATGGCCTCCTCTTTGTGATTTTTCTGAATCTTCATTTTTATTTTTGAAAATTTTGTGAGAGAAGAAAATTTTTTTAGGCGCATAGTAGGCAGCATCTTCATGAATATCGACTTCAGGTACTGAGAATGGTTGTAAGTCTCCTTTGATGCAATTTTCTTGTCCATCTTTGCAGTACTTGATGCATTGGTGTAGATACGATGGAACCATGTTGTGTTCATGAATCCATGGTCGACCCAATAGAGCATTAAAAGAGGTCTCGGCGTCTACGATATGAAATTTAGCGGTTATTACGAGTTCTCCAACCTTCATAAGCAATGTAATCGATCCAAGGGCTCTCTCTCCCTTTTGGTTGAATACTCTTAACATCATTTTATCGGCCGTAAGTTCTTGAGCTTCAATATCCAAGTAGGCCAATGTCTGTAGGCTCATCAAGTTAAGAGATGCTTCAAGATCTACTAAAACTCTGGACAACACAAATCTGTCGATGTTAACGGATATGTAGAGTAGACGATTGTGGTTGGTCGTACCAATCAACAAGTGTTCATCTATGAAGGTTACCCCAGGCTATTCTTTCAAAGAACAGACTTCATCAGAGGATGTGTTGGCCAACTGAGCTAAGCAAATCTTTAGGTCAAGCAAAGCTGTAACCAGAGACTCTCTCATCTCCTTTGATAGGATCTGAGCGTTGTAGATGCTTAATAGGGTCGGCAACTTCCTAAGATGAGCTAGCACGTTGCAATATATTTTGTATGATGCTCCAATTTTCTGTTGATTATGTGGTTCTTCCGCTGGTGGAGGTGGAAGTATCTCTTCTTGAGTTATTATAGGTTTTCCTTTGTCTATCGGAGCAGTTCTTGGTGGTAACACTTTTTCGTTACTTAAGTTAACTTATGTGATTTCTTATTTTTGAGATATCATTATTAATTCTTCCAGTGTATCCTCTTTGTCGGAAAGATCTAGATTGATGAAAAGTGGTGTGCCGTGGTGTTTGAGAATTGGCTCTTTGCTCCCGGTGTTGTCGTAAGCGGTTTCATCGACGTCTTCTTTGGTCTTGACAATGAGTTCATCGCACTCGAGTACGATTTGAGGATCGTTTTGGGGATCAAGATTGAAGTTAGATTTTTCATAATCAGTTATGTTATCTCCAGAAACTGTTAAAACGTAGCCAAAATCACAATCATTATATTCATAAGACCTTGGAGGGACAAAAAGATAATCATAAAAAGTCAGGGATTCGAGTATTTTCTTACCCGAATCCGAGACAACTAATCTAGTAGAGGCAGCCCCTATCCTACCCCCCGTGCTATCAATATTTGTAGTGACGCTTTTTTCTTCTTCTTTGTCCTTGAAAAAGATGGATCTCTTAGCAAAATCTTCATCTCGGGCTCGGTATGCTGAGAACTCTGAATGGAGGCTTGCCTTGATGCAGATTGGATCTTGTTCAATATTTTCTTGGATGAACTGCTCCAGACTTCATTCCATCCATCTTCTCTGGTGTATGCAGAAGATTGTTTTGATGAATCCTGTATTTGGTTTAGGACCCTCTTGAGTTTGTCCCAAGTTGTACTCCATCCATCTGCTCTAGTATACGGATCGATCGGAGAGTTTGGCTCGGCCGAAATCATATTTATCAGATTCTCTCAAATATTCTTTCAGGATTGTTATATTCCCTTCTTTAATGTTCTTCTCGAGCCAATCCTTAAAGACAAAGCATTCTTCTATAGTGTGCCCTAGTAACCAGTGGTATGGGCAAAAGTTTGGTTCATTTTTCTTATCCACCTTTTCGGGCTTCTTTGGTCTAACAGTCTGAACTCCGACTTCTTTATCAGACTTCTGAATATTTTAGATATGGCTTCATATTTGAAATAATACAATACTTTATGTCATTTTATCAGGGATATTTTCTTATTCCCTGTTTGAGGTGATTCTTCTTGAGGCGGTCGCTAGTTGGACTGACTATTATGTTTCTGAGTATGCTGTGAGGAAGACTGGCGAGGACCTTCTGCTTATATCTTTATTAACTATTTTCCTTTATCGATGGTTGGTACTACTCCTGACTTCTTTTCAAACACTCTGGTTGCCTTAGACTTTTTGTGTGACTCCATGTGCTTGATTTCTTCTTGAAGACTGTTGGCTTTACTGAGTAGCTTCTCGAAAGATTTAATAGTGAGTCCCTTGAGCATGAAAGCTACTGACCCATGATGCTATTGTTTAAAATCTCATTCGCATGATGTTCCTGTAGCTGAGGTTCACACTTCATGCTAAGGTTTCTCCTCCTCAAAATGTAATCCACTCTCAAAATGCAATCCACCAAAGTCTCGTTGGGCTTTTACTTTTCCATCACGAGCTCTCCAATAGACACATGATCTTGCGCTCCAATGAACCTTTTCACAATTTTTTGTTCAAACTCAAAATAATGTTTTAACTGAACCATTGGGCAAGTTAGCATACCAGTCGAAAGCAATCCCTGACAAGCTGCTGATGAATCGTTGGAAGAGTAGAGCTTCGTTATTTCTTGTGTTGCCACAGCTAGCTTGGAAGTGTGCTATGTGTTGCCTGGGATTCCTAGTCTCATCAAATATCTTGAAGTTTGGGGCCACAAAACCCTGGGGGAAGGGTACGATGTTGAATTCTTCCGGGTAAGGTCTACCCTTTAGAACCAATGCACCACCCTTAGATTGGGTTAAGGCGTCTCACACTTGTTAAACCATTTGCTTGAATTCTTTTTCTGGTTAGCACATGATGGAGAATCCTTTCTTTGTTGCTCATCTTTGTTTGCTGAAGCAACTTCTCTTCTTTCATCCATGATGTGTATGATCTCTGGTTGAATGATTTCTTAAGAAGCCAATTGCAGTGCTTGTGATTGCCCTTACATGGTGGCCTTGGTGGTCATGGTTGCGGCCATTTCTTCTATTCTGTTCTCCAATTGGCTAACATTTTCATCTCTTAGGAGGATAGCCCTATGCAGCTCATCTATGGCGTTCTCTTCATTGTGAGGTTGAGCCTCACGTGCAGATGTGGCAGCTCTGGTTTCAATTACATGGACATCCATGAAATCTTCCTCAAGGTAATCATTGTAATCAAAATCTTCATCATTTCTATCAATGAAGATTCAGTGTTCCGGAGCCAACTCAGAAATCTTGATTCTGAGTTTTTTAACACTCTCTTCAATTATTGATTCTTTGTTTGCTTTAAGATCTGGAGGACCCTGATGAACCCCCACCTCTTGTTCTTCCATCTCGTTGGCAATTGTTGCAACGATGTCAGATATTTTGGACCTTGCATTCATTCCATGTTCTTGTCCCGTGGGCTTACCGGACTGTATCGGTGCAGCAACATTGGATACCCGTACCTTTTTCTTCTTTGATGATGATGTCTTAGGACGAAGATTCTTAACAGAAACATCAGCATGTCGAGAAAAAATATGCTCCCTGTGATGTAGACTGGCTACAGTACCAGGTAATTGTCTCGTTTTTGCCTTTGAGATTGTAGGATCATATTTATAATGGGTGATGGGTAGGATTTTTGGACCCAATCTTGACTTAATCGGTCAGCGACCTCTAGTCCTGGTGGTAGTATAATCGATAGTAATCACTGTGGTATCAACTCTGTTCCCTAAACGGAACCAGACGGGCATGCGGGTAGGTAACATTTCAGTTGCCATTTAGGACTATATGGCGAACTTGACATCCTTTAAAATTTCTTTCTTCATACACGGGGAAATTTCATGTCTCACTCGCATAAGCAACTCAATGACTGAACCGCCTTCTTTGGAGGCTAGCCGCACTGAATCGGGTGATAGGAGTGAACTTGACATCCTTTAAAATTTCTTTCTTCATACAAGAGGAAATTGCATGTCTCACTCGCATAAGCAACTCAATGACTTAACTGCCTTCTTTAGAAGCTAGCCTCTTGAAAACTGCACTGAATCGGGTGATAGGAGTGAACTTCTTTCTCTCCTCACCATGTCCATGAAGTGGTGGTAACGCAATGGAGGAAAAGTGTTGGTAACGCAATGGCAATTTTTCGGTTACTTTCATATCTGTCGGTATTTGTTAAAGGATAGATTATACTCCCTCGTAGGAGCAGATAAATTTCTAGTAGTCTTTGTTCATCTTGATGAGGTTCCTCCTCAACGGGTGTCTCCTCAGGCGCCTGGGCTTTGATGGCCCTCCGAACCATTCTATAATGGTTCCTCTTTTTGGTTCGGGTCAGCAGTATAGTCTTTGAACTTGATCCAATTTCTAATACTGGTGGCGGGATAGTTAATCCCTTAGTTGGATCCTTAATAATCATTACGTCTTTCTCCTTAGCAGCAGCGGGGATAGTAGGCTTGGCGGGTGTCGTGGCTGCAGTAGATTTGACCTTCTTGCAGGCAGGGAAGTCTTGAAGGCAGTTCAGGTTGAACTCAGCAGATGGCTCTTGTACTTCTGGAGTAGCAATCTTCATCACTACAAATGGGGCGTTCCCGAGGATTGCCTCAAGATCTTTGAATCCAACTCTGAATTTGATGGTTGGAGCGATGTTGCAGGCTTTGTGGCTCGTTGACAGGTTGCAAGAAAAGGTTAGCGTTGGGTAGGCCATTGCAGTAGCTTGGAAACAGAAAGCTTTGGGGTTAGCTATATGTCTGAAACCTTGTAATCTTTAGTTCAAGCACTGAAAATAGAGGTTGATATGTAGACTGGGTGGGTCTTAATTTATGAGGTTTTTAAAATTTTATTTAAGAAAATTTAAAATGTGGAAAATTTAATTAATATAAGGAAATTTTAAAGTGCATGCAACACAACACAATTTGGTTTAATTTACAGAATATCAAATTAAATTTGAAAGAGAGGTTTGAAGTGTTTAGGACCCAGTGTTGGACCCATTTAGTGGCAGACAATGCCTAGGTGGAACTAGTCCACCAACACACCTAGTGGGGGTCCGACCCCAAATGAAAATTTAAAGAGTCCTTAATAGCCTCCTGAACCCCTCTATTCAAAGGCGTTTGAACAGTTAATCCTGAAGTCCAAGGAGTTGGCTGTACTTTCCCAAGACAGAAATGGATATAACATGTCAATGGAAGAAGGGTAATTTGGTCCAAGAGGGATATTGACACATTACCGATGTGTGAAGACAATATTTCCTTATTTAAATGGAGAGAAAAGCTTGTCCCCAATGGAGTCACCAGAAGCTATCGACACTATTTTGGTTGAGGAGTTGCCAGTAAGAAGTTGTCGGTCACCAGAATCAAAATCGCCTCGCCCGCATCGGAAGGATATTTTAATTTACATATATAGATTTAGTTTAGAAAAGTATGAAATCAAATAGACCCTATATTTTTCATAGTTCAAATGAAAGAGCACTGTACCTTAAATCTTGTATCCATCCTAAAGGATAAACACAAGACTTGAGGATAAGGCTCGATCAAATAAACTAAGGAATATATGACGTTCGTTTGGTCTGCAAAATCTTTGTATATTTCGACAAGTTCCCTTATTTAATGTAAAGAAATAAATAGGGTTTATATTAATATGAGTTCGGACGAGTTTCTTATAAAGGCAAGCCCCTATAGTTAATTACATCTTAAATGACCAAAGTCACCTAAGAAAACTCTCGATAAAAATCAGGAAATATTATTTTCAAAGAGTTCAAAGTGGTAGGACTTTTCAATGAGATCAGACGTAGAGTGTTAAAGGGGATTGGTTCAAATTTAGAACATTTTGTAGAGTCCAAAGGAGGAAGAACTAGGGGATGTCATAGATCCAGAGGAGAACCTCAGTCACTTCCCAAGCTATCCTAATGTTTGGCTTTAGTTTTGAGGAGAAATATTTAGGTGTTTCATTGTCGGCATTATTTTGGGTTGATTTGTGGGGTTGCCCGTAAGAAGCTGTCAGTCGCTGGAATCAAAATCTCGTCGCCCGCTTCGGAAGGACGTTGAAGTATGAAATCAAACTGACCCCATATTTTTTCATAGTTTAAAATGAAAGAGCCCTGTACCTCAAATCTTGTATCTATCCTGAAGGATAAACACAAGAATTGAGGATGAGGCTCGATCAAATAAACTAAGGAAAGTATGACGTCCGTTTGGTCTGCGAAACCTTTGTATTTGCCGACAAGTTCCTCTATTTAATATAAGGGATTAAATAGGGTTTATATTAAGCTGGTTTCGGACATGCTTCCTATAAGGGCAAGCCCCTATAGTTAATTACATTTTAAGTAACCAAAGTCACTTAAGAAGACTCTGGATAAAAATCAAGAAAAATTATCTTCAAAGAGTTTCGAAGGGTGGGACTCTTCAACGAAATCATATGTAGAGGTGTGAAAGGGGATTGATTCAAATTTGGAACATTTTATTGTAGAATCCAAAGGAAGAGGAACTAGGGGATGTCATGGATCCAGAGGAGAACCTCGGTGACTTCCCAAGCTAACCTAATGTTTGGCTTCAGTTTTAAGGAGAAATATTTAGGTGTTTCATCCTGCCAATTTTATTAGTTAGGGCTTAGATTTGTGGGAAATGATCACACAAATGGCCTAGAAGGTGTGAGGATTTAGATCGTGACAAACGACAACCTCGAAATCCTAAGGCGAGTTAGGGCTTATATTATATAGCAGGGCTATGTAAAGGCTAAAAGATGAGGTGAGGATTTACGTTGCATAAGCAAGCAACCTCGAAGTCCTATGACTTTGTTGTTTAAGTCTAAGGAAGGAGGATTGGTTTAGTTGGTGAAGATAGGTTTTACTGTTGAGGATGGCTGTGCTGCCCACCAAGCTAGCTCCAAGCTCCTTGTCGTGACAAGTTTGAGTTATCTAGTGTGTCAAGTTATAACATCAAATCAGGTGGCCCTATGGTTTAAGTTCTTTAAATTTTATGAGGGCATATTAAAGTTGATTAGAGCGATACTGGTTAGGATCCTACGGTTCCCTCGTTCTAGCACAACAATTTTCTATTGGATTCACTTAGTCTAAATGAACTTACTAAACTCAACTTAATGAGTTCCATAATTTCATTTAAACCGTGGGAAGCCTCGTTAGCAACCGTAAGTTACCTCCTCCGAGGGATTCCCGATCATCCGATAGAGACATCTTAATTAAGTTGAAGTTGTGGTTTTTGTGTGATGTTTGTTATTAAATTTTGAGTTGTTTTATATCTTTAATGTTGTGGCGGTGAATTTTATCTTGGTT
>NEWO01000081.1:424301-436896 GCA_003013225.1 Phalaenopsis aphrodite
GGGTCATTATCAGGGAGCTCAAGGAGAGTTCCCTTAGGACTGATGGACCTTAGGATTGACCATGGGTGTTGGTCTAGGACTTAAGAAACACAGTTACACTCACTCTCACTCACAATCCTAAACCTAAACTTCTAGACTTTGGTCCCTTGATACTTTTGGGATACTCATGTAGGTGGTCCCATAAACCCACTGGCCCTAAGCTAGGGTTTAGCTAAGACCAGTACATAGAGGACCTAAAATGTGGTTTCCATTGGTCCATGGCTTATTGATGGGGGTTGGCACCCCAACTCTACCAAGATGCCCAGCCTAGCCTTTTGCCCCTAAGTTCCCCCAAATTAGAAAATTAGAAAAATTATTTTAATTTACTTCAAGTGATAAGGAAGCCAAATGTTACATTTTAGTGTGTTTTTACAATTTTTTAATTTTTAATTATTTAAAGGGTTAAAATTAGTTCAAAAATGAAGTATTTATTTTTAATTAAATTTTTTTCCTAGGTTCCTCTAGCCATAAGGAGCTCCAAAAACTAAGTTTTGTAATTTTTTGAGTTGTATTTTAATTATTATAATTATTTTAGTGATAAAAAATGTTATTTTACTTAATTAATCCATTTAAGTATTCAAACTGACTTCAATTAACTTAAAATTTTTTATGGGTAGCTCCCCTAACATTGAATTACTGTATGGAATAGATTTTATGTTATTTAAATTTATATTTAAAATTAATTTTATTTCATTTTTTAGGGCGAGTGACAAATAGGAATATTTTTAATGAATTAAATCAAGTTTATATCTTTCCTATGATCCTCTAACCACAGTGAACCTACCAAAATAAATTTTGTATTTTTTTAATAAATATTTTAATTATTATAATTTTTAAATCAAAACAGGGACCATTAACTTGAAAATTAGATACATATGCCTAGAAATCTCCCCTAACCTTGGAAAAGTCATGGAAAGAGTTTTAATAACATGTAGAATCAAAATTCGAAAGCTCAAGTCATGGTGACATGCCTATACAAATGGAGAATTAAAATAAGGAAAATATTATTTAATTAATTAAAAATAATATGTACATCAGATAAACTTAAAAATTTTTCCACATTATTCTCCTCTTTTCACTTAGCAACATGGTGTTTTAATTTTCTTTTTATGATTTTTCTACACAAAGTTATGCATTTTTAAAATTTTGGGCATTAAATAAATAAAAAAATCCCCTAATTTCCTAATAAAATCAGTCAGCACTGACTGGATCCTCGTACAGGTCGAAGAGCCGCGTGTCGCCATGGGATAGGGCGCCTCCATCCGCATCAGCTCCGCCTTTTTGCACCACAGCTTGTTTGACTTGATCAAAGCCATCTGATGGATACACGCTCCATCGGAAGGAGTTTGGTCATCGTCCCTGATAGAGCTAGCCCGAAAGCTATACATTTCAAATCTTGATATCACTCTCCATTCTCAATAAAATTGAGTGCATTTTTTTTAAATGCTCATCTTGACGACGAGATCACATCCATACGGTTGATCAAGCCTTAAATCAATCCTATAAGCATGGAGAATTAAATGAAGCTCAGTTTAGGGTTAGCTTTCAATACCTTAGTCCAAGATAGGTAGCCTCGATTGGATGCTTGTGGAAGCTTGCCTTGAGCTAAAAGAGCTCCCAAATGAAGTCCCAAGCTGTGGTGAATTGCCTAAGTATGATTTTGACCAAAGAAAATTTGGGGGGTTGATCAAAGTCCACCTTAGGGTGGTCTGGTGATGGGGCTTTTGTGGGGGATCTTCTTTTCTAGCTTTGGGGATGGTGTGGGTGCAATTAATTTTAATTTGGTGGAGGTTTGGAGAGTGTCCTGTTTCGGCCTAGGAATTGGGCTAACAAATTGAGCTTGAGCAGTGAATTTGGGTGTTTAAGGATGGTTAGGTTAAGCTCAAGAGGTCTCAAGGAAGCTTTGAAAGCAATTTAGCAGAGTTTTCCTAAGGAATTTCAAGCTCTCCCCCTTTGGCCATGAAGGGGGTTTAAATAGAAGGGCTTGGATAGGCCACCAGGGGCAATTGGTGGGCGTTTATGGTTACTTAGGCGGAGATAAAAAAAATGCCCAAGTGTCCAATTGGATTTTTTTACATCAGGTAGGTTCAATTTTGAGTTTTTACCATATGGGCTGCCTTGGCCAATGTGTTTTTGGCGACCAAGGTGGTCGGCCGACCAGGGAGGGGTCACCATTTTGTCAGGGGGCTCAGGGCTTGGTTTTGGTGCAACCAATTTTGGATTGCCATGTTTAAAGGTCTTAGATTAAATAGGAATGGGGAAAGGGCTATTTTGGGTCAAATTGGGTCCAATCATGGCTTGGGGATGGGTTCACCCATCAAGGCTGGTTGGGTGCTGAGGGAAATCAGAAGTTTCAGCTTAATTAGTGTGGTGAAGTCTATATCCAAAGAGATTTGGCTAATCATGGGTTAGAATGATTCATGGGAGGGGTTAAAATAATTTTAAAGATATTTTAAAGTGGTTTAGTCTCTTTCCAATAATAGATTGATGATGTGGCATGGCTCTCATGGCTTATTTATGGCTTAGGAGTGGTTTCATGGCTTGTCCCTGGCTTGTCTTTAGCTTGGTCAACTTTCATGAGAATGGATTTTTGGATTTTTGAAATATTTTGGTGGATTTTGGCATGATTCTTGATTTTTAATGATTTGATTTTGGATTTGGGACTTTAGGAATGATTTTAATCCAATGGATGATGGAAAGAAATAATTGTCATGTGGGCTTTGGACTAGGGCTTTTGAAATTAAATGTAGTGAGCTTTGGGCTTTTAAAATAGAAATTCATTTTGGTATGAAATTTAAGCTAATTAAATATTGATTTTGGTGTAGGAATATGTCATGAAGGCTTGATAAAAACTTCAAGTGATTTTGAATTGAATTGGTGGGCTAATTTGGTGGATTTATGCATATGGTCTAAATTAGGCCTTTTTGATTTGAATGAAATTGGGCTTTCAATTGGATCAAATTGGGCTTAAATTTTATTTAGATTAGAATTGGGGATGCTGGTTTTTGGTTTATAATTAAAATTGGGCAAGATTGGGGTCAATTGGGCTAAGATTGGGGCTAATTTGGGGACAGCTGGGCCTTTAAGGACAAATTGGGACTTTTGGTTAAATTAGGTAAAATTTATCAAATCTAGCCAAATTGATGATAAAAAATTGAAACTGGTAATATTTGGGATGATTTTAGAATTTTGGGGAATTTTTCGGAATTTTTAGGTCATGAGGGGCATTTTGGTAATTTTGGCAATATTTTGGGGTATTTTGAGAAATTTGGCAAATTTTGGTCAACTTAGGTAGTGGGGAGTGGTTTGAAATGATATTTGGACAAATTTGTGTATTTTGAATAAATTTGGGATTTTTGACAAAATTATGGTTTTATGGGTATTTTGGTAATTTTGGAATTTTTGACAAAAATGGACCAACAAGCCATGAAGCCATACTAAACCAATAAGAACCATGTGAGGACTCATTTTGATGCTCAATATGTTAGTTCTAACCCTGTTAGCCAAAGACTAGCGGTACAGGGCCATCCATATGAGCTTTCCAAAAGAAGTCAGGGGACTAGGTAAAGGGGTCTTAAGCTTTTAGGGTATGTGAGAGGTGTAGTGTGTGTGTGAGTTAGCCCCACCAAAACCAGATCACACAGGGTTAGTCTTATTGTATGACCATCCTATGGGGGATTTCCCATGTGCTCCTTTATACTGACTCCATCTACTAAGTGCTAAAGGTTAGGACCAACATGTGGAACTTCAAGTTGAGCAAAGGGTTTAGACTTTCTATTGGTGAGGGTTCCTTTCTGGTCCTCTAGGAATAGTCGACAGGAACTTCCTATGGCTAGACCCTAAGCTACTAAAGAGGAAAAAACTAGACCTCAACCAAAAATAAGGTCAATAAACCACGCGTATTGGTGTTGACCGACAGGATCAACAAAATCAACTCAAATTTCTAAATCAGTAGACCTAGAATAAAGAGTAGACTTTGAGTGATAATTGTATCCACTAGGGAGTAATAAAGACTCTCACTGGGGAAAGAAAAGGAGATTTGGACGATAGTTGTCGAGCAAACTGACAGTCCCAGTGAAGATTGAATATGTTCAAAGAGTTTTGGATTTATATTTAAAATCATAGCATGGGCAAATTTTGTGTGAGAGAACCAGATTGAGCGGGAAACACAAGCACAGAAAATAGAATAGGATGTTTGTGCCCACCCCAAAAAGTATGAATGGGAATAGGTTGTATGTACCTACCCCGAAGAGTGTACATGGGAATAGGATGTCAGGGCCTACCCTGAAGAGTATATATGTGTGGGAATAGGACATATGAACCTACCCTGAAGGGGTGTACATGGGAATAGGATGTCTGGGCCTACCTCGAAGAGTATATATGTGTGGGAATATGACATTTGGGCCTACCCCAAAGAGTGTACATGGGACTATGACACCTGGGCCTACCCCCATAGAGTATATATGCGTGGGAATAGGACATCTGTACCTACCCCGAAGAGTGTACATGAGAATAGGACATCTGAGCCTACCCCGAAGAGTATATATGAGAATAGAACATCTATGCCTATCTCTGAAAAGCGTACATGAGAATAGGACGTCTAGGCCTATCTCGAAGGGAATATGCAAGAGTAGAACGTCTATGCCTATCTCAAAAAGTGTACATGTGAATAGGACATCTAGGCCTATCCTAAAGGGAATATACGAGAATAGAACGTCTATGCCTATCTCAGAAAAGTGGACGTGGGAATAGGACATCTAGACCTATCCCGAAGGGAATATGTGAGAGTAGGACGTCTATGCCTATCTCAAAGGGAATATACGAGATAAGAATGTCTATGCCTGTCTCAGAAAAGTGGGCAGTGGAATAGGATGTATAGGCCTATCCCAAAGGGAATATGCGAGAGTAGGATGTCTATGCCTATCTCAAAAAAGTGTATATAGGAATAAGATGTCTAGGCCTATCCCGAAATGAATATACGAGAGTAGAATGCTTATGCCTATCTCAAAAAAATGTATAAAGCTTGTGATGTTGAATTCATAGATCTATGTCATGTGAAGATTTGACAAAATTTATTGGGATTTTGTAAGATTTTGTGCAAAATATGCAACTCTGCGAGGATGTGAAGAGAATCGGTGCAGATGGGAATAGTCGCATTGAGCGAGCAAAGAGTGAGTAATCTCGAACTAGAGAGAAGCGAACTCAGCAAATTTGTCATTTTATTTTCTTTTTATTTTTATCATATTTATTTATTCAAACATATTTTCAAAATTTTTAGTTTTGATTAATTTTCAAAAAGATTTTGAAGTTTTAATATCGAGTTTTCATTGTATCGTTCTTTATTCGTATGGATTTTAATTAATCGCACAAGAAAGGGCAATAAGTTGAAACTTGAAAGAAACTTCATTAGTCTGCTCCCAAAAATGAGCTACAAACTGAGTACATGTTGAAGTATCAAAATACAACATACTGAACATATCTGAATCATCAAATATTGAATAAATATCATGCACTGAACATATATGGTACATATATCATGTCTACAGCGCAAAACTTGGCACAAAAAGTATTATGCTGCTCGTCTTTAGTGTGGTGAGCTTCTGATCGAGCTGACCTACTAAGTCATGCTCCAAGATAAGAATTACTTTCACGTGTACCAAGAGGTAACTGATATAGCTGCAACTCCTTCAGCTCAAGATCTGGTTGGAATCTTCGTGGTATCTTGTCGTCCCTCATTCTTTTGAAGGTTATGAAAACTAGAGGATGTCACACTCCGGGAATGCAATGTTTGGCTAAATCAGCACCATTTTCATCTAATACGAGCACTAATCCCAGTGGCAATGGAATATCAACTGACCCTATAAATTCCCTAGAGCCGACAATATTAATCTCCTTTCCTAAGAGTATATTACTTTTGCTAACAAAAGACACTGTGCAGAAGGGTCTAACAAAATCGTGATGGCCAATATGGGGAGGAATGCAGCTCCACTCATCATAAATGTTGATGATGCAACTATTTGGTATGCAGACTGGTGGCAGTATACTCCGTCAGATCAATCTTTTGACCGTTCTCTTTATCACATAAGGCATCAGATCCACCTCATCATATCTTAAAATACTAGGGGGGTTTCCCTTGCCTATCTTTAGCAAAGTAGTAGCAGCATCCACATTGAATAGTTATCCTACCTTTCCCGCGTATCCATTTTCACGTTTTTGAATATGTTCTTGGCCTCAGTAGACCAGCTCGACCTTTGTCTCGTAGGTCAAACACACAGTCTAAAATTCTTTTCTCATCGCTCTCTGAGAAGAATCTAGTATATAGTGCTAAGCCTTCCAATATGTTAACCATTTCACCTCGAACTTGCTCATAAAATTCAAATTCTCTTTGTTTGACTCTATACATTCTCTCCAACTCAACTGTAAGAAAATTATCAAATTGGTAGGGTAGTGTTGGCCTTCTTGCTTCAACTTCCTTAACAACCAGTGTCTGTTCTATATCCACAGGTAGAGGAATGTATGATTCAACATCTGTATATGGTACCTCATGATCCTTCACTCTGGCAGCTGTAGATTCTTGCGATGAACTGTAGCAGTCCAAGTGCAGAATATTGCATCCTGCTCATTCTACAAATGCTCATCCTGTGGATGCTCCTGTGGGTCGTTCTACAATACACATCGAACAACCTCTATAGGACTCATGGGGTACATCCATCTGCACTGGCTCTGTGGCCGACTCCAGCTCATCTTTTGTATCTGACAGACTGGAAGAGGTTTCTTTTGTATGTGCTTCATAAATTCTTCCTTCAAGAATTGGGGCAAGTAATCCAGCTTCTTCTCTTTTCTTTCTTCTTTCTTCCCGATTAAAGGCTCTGTGCTTGCGTCGGTTAGCATTGCGATGTCGCGTTCTTTGAAGTGGTGTGTTAGACACTCTATCCTCATTGGCGCTTATTAGAATCCCCGTCGACGCAGTTATCAGGGATTGTAGTCGACTGGTCCCTTCTACAAAGTAATGCTGAGTGACCATCTCCTTTATCTTTCGTAAGGAACCATCTTCAGCTCCAATTTTCACTATAGACGGTAGTCCTTCTTTTTTCTGTCGGCTAACAATGTCCATCAGGGGACCTTCATAATTCACATCAACTTGACCAAAGTCGAAGTCAAGGTCTATGATGCCACCCTCAGCCACCCTTTCCTTATCCAGTGCGAGATTTAAGCCATCTCTGAAGGAAAAGATCAGCTTATGCTCTGACATTTCTTCTGTAGAAGACAGAAAAAAACATCAGTGTGATGACGTCCAGCGTGAACAAGAACAAAAACAAAGCATCAACAATTTGGAAATTTTATTTATTCGACTTTATTTAGTTTAATTAGATTTAGAAAATAGAAAAACCAAATGAGCCATTTCAAAAAAAAATTATTGAGGTTAATTTATTACAAAATTTTGGACCCAATCACAAACGTTTGGCCAAATAGGTAACCCCAAAAAAATCAAAATTTCAAAATAACAGATGTTGATTTCATGTGGCATCATGTCGAGTAGTATATCTTCAAGTAGCGGTCATTGACCGGCAACATAGGTATTTCGCCCCGAAAGTTTGCTAGCTGTTAAGACCCTCCTGAGTAAACTTCTTCTATGACAAATGGTCCCTCCTAAGTTGGTTCATATTTTCCACCTATTTTATGCTGTGTACGAATAGGCCTTTTGAGAATGAGGACAAGGTCTCCAACTTTGAACGTTCTCGGGTGGACAAATTTTTCATGAGCCTGCACCATCCTTTCTTAGTAGAGCTCCAAGTGTTGTTGTGCTTCTAGTCGTTTTCCCACAAGATTTTCCAGTTCTTCAAGTTTAAGTTTTGCATTTTCTTCTGTCATGATTTGGTTGGCGACGGTGACTTTAAGAGATGATGTTTAAACTTCTAGTGGTAGCACGGCCTCGGACCCGTGCACAAGCACGTAGGGTGTACATCGAGTGGGAGTCCTGAATGTCATCTGGTAAGCCCATAAAACTTCTAGTAGTCTGTTGTGACAATCTCTTTTATTGTCGTCCAATTTCTTTTTCAAAATCTGTACTAGTGTTTTGGTGAAAGCATCAGCTAAGCCATTTGTCATGAGATAGTAGATTGTTGGGTATCTTCAATCTATCCCATGTCGTTTGACAAAATTGTTAATTTTTGTGCTTTTGAAGGTTGTCCCATTATCAAAAATCACTCTACGTGGAACCCCAAAATGGTACACAGTATTGGTTTTGAAAAATTGAAGGACGTGTTGTGTTGTAACCTCTTGTGATGGCACTGCCTCTGCCCATTTGAAAAATCAGTACGTAGCAGCGAGACCGAACCTATTTCCATTAGAGGACGAAGGGTCTATCGGACCTATTATGTTTATTCCCCAACACTCAAATAGCCACGAAACAACAGTTGAGTGTAGCACATTCGGAGGCTGGTGTAAGGCCACCCATGTACTTGGCAAAGATGACACCTTCTAGTTGTATCCATATAATCAAATATCATTGTTGGCCAATAATATCCCAGTCTTTTAATCTTCATCTTCATCTTCGGGCCTGACTGGTGAGCACTACACAATCTGGCATGTACTTCCTTGACAATATTTTATGCTTCTACTCTACTCAGGCATCGCAGCCACATCTGATCAAATGACCTTCTCTAGAGAACATCTCCCATCAGAGTGTATGACATAGATCTTCTTGTTATATGATATGCCTCAGACTTATCCTCTGGCAATTTTTCATTTTGTAAATATTCTATTAATGGCTTACGCCAATCTTCATTGATATCAATAATTGTAATCATCATTCCTTCTTTTTTGAGCTTATGTAGATTGTCGAGATTGATTTGAGACAAGAATCATCTTCCTTGTACCTTAATCTCAATGGAATTCTCTAGAGGACATGCTAATTCCTTAGCAAGTTTTGCTAGAGTGTCGCCATGTGTGTTATCTCTCTGAGGAATCCTATATAGAATTACATTAGGGATCTACTCTAACAACTTCATCGCATACTAATGGTATTATGCTAATCTTGGCTTTAAAATCTTTTATTTTCCAGAAATTTGTTGAATGATAAGCTTAGAGTTACCATAGATGGCAATATCTATTATATCCATTGAGATTGCCAACTCCAAACTAATGATTAACGCTTCATATTCTGCTTCGTTATTTGTACATGGCTCTATCAGATAATAGGAGATTCTCAACATACCCTTATCTGGCATGATGAAAATTAGACTGATTCCTGCTTTTTCTGGTATAACCATTTCTGATCCTTTATCCTTCCTGGCTGAAGAAGCTCCATCAAAATACATCTCCCAACAACTGGCATTGGAGGGTTCTACTTGTAGTATCTGCTCATCTGACAATTCCTCATTGAGTGGGGACCCAGCTGGAAGTGGGTGTGCAGTGAGAAAATCTGCTAAAATCTATCCCTTAATAGAGCGGAGGGGAACAAAAGTTATATAGAATTACAATAAAATCATCGACCATCTAGCTAGACATCCGGAAAGTGTTGGTTGGGTCATCAAATATTGTAACAGATTAACTTTTGAGATGAGGGTAATTTTATGAGAAAACATGTAATGCCTAAGCTTTTGGGCAGCAAAAATTAAAGCTAGACAATGCTTATCGATAGGTGGATGCTTTATATTTGTCGGTATTAGACAAAAACTCAAGTAGTATAGTGTGTTTTCCTTACCCCCGTCATTGACTTGAGCTAATATGGCTCCGAGAGAGTCCTTTAAAGCCATAGTATAAAGTATCAATGGTTTTCTCGGAATAGGGGCTGCCAAAACAGGAGGTGTCATTAAATATTGTTTAACATCCTAGAAGGCCTGCTGGCATTTCTCTTCCCAAATGAATTTGGCATCCTTTTTAATTAATGTTGAGAAGAGCTGACACCTACTTGAGAGATTGGAAATAAAGCGTCTCAGATATGTCAACTTCCCTTGGAAGGAATGCAGTTGTTTCAAAGTGTTGGGAGGAGGCATTTCCAAGATAGCATTATTTTTATCTGGGTCGATCTCAATTCCCCGATGATGAATAACGAAACCTAGAAATTTCTCAAAGGTAACGCTAAAGGCGCACTTTAAGTGATTCATCTTAAGATTATATTATCGTAATTGTTCGAACACGATCCTCAAAACGTATAAATGGTTTGTTTTCTATTTAGTTTTGATGACCAAATCATCCACATAACACTCCATTTTGTTGTGAATGAGGTCGTCAAAAATCTTTGTCATTGCACGTTGATATGTTGCTCCTGCATTCTTTAATCCAGATGGCATTACTGTGTAGCAGAAAAGCCAATCGGTGTCATGAATGTTGTAAGTGTTGCATCTTCCAGAGCCATCTTGATTTGGTTATATCTGGAAGATCCATCCATAAAGGAGAAAATCTCATGTGTCGAAGCGATGTCTACCCTTAGTTATGGTATCAGTAATGGAAACTCATATTTTGGACATGCTTTATTCAAATCCCTGAAGTCAACACATACACAGATTTGTCCATTTTTCTTCTTAATTGGTATGACATTAGCTAACCATGTGGGGTATTGCTCTTCTCACACAAAGTTAGCATCTATTCTTCTCTTTACCTCGGTAATGACTTGTTGCTCTATCTCAAGGCGCATCCTTCTAGGAGCTTGTCATATCTTTGTCTACCCCAAGCCTATGTACTACAACTTCTGCTGACATTCTTAGCATTTTATCGCAACTTCAGGCGAAGCAATCTTTAAATTCTGATAATAGCTTTATCAGCTCTATGGATTCTTCCTTGCTGAGTAAGGAACTTATAAAGGTTGGTTAGGGCTGCTCCTCAGTCCCGAGGTTGGTTTTTTTTTAATTCATCAATTATTGATTTAATCTCTTCTTCAAATTCTGGCAGAGCATCACCTATTAATTGGTCTTGAGATTCATCCTCTATATCGAGGCAATCTTCTTCTAATCCGCTAGTAACAACCATGCAAAATTCTGAATCATCAACTGGTCCTACAATACCAAATCTGAGTCCCTACTTTGAATTAGGGATCCGACTTTTATCATTCCATAATTTCTTAAAAAGTTGTAGTTTATCTTTTGGCATTTGTTTTGGCACATATCCCTGTTGAATTAATTTTTTGTACACAAGGAGAAAAGTAAACAAATGGTAATTCCATTAATTCATTAGAATCATCATCCAAATTTACATGATTTTCAAAACTAGTAGAAGGAGAAGCACGATAAAATTTGATCAGTTTCAAACCATTACTACGGACTTCCTTGACCTCTAAACTCTCATCCTTTTTGGGGTAGATTGGACAAAGGGTCATGACATTCACATAGTGGTTGATCTGATCGTACATTGATTCATACTCATTTTTTTCCACATCTTCCAAGGAGATCTCATACTGAGGCTTCTTTTGTTTTATCATCATCATTTCTTCCTTAGAACTCTCTTCATCAGAACTTTCTTCCAAGTCGATGTTGATGGTTGGCCTACTCCGTTCAACAATCGTATTAGTTCTTCCTTATCCATGCCCCCGGCCTCAATCATGGGTATATGGGCTAAAAGAACCTCTACCACCTAGTTGTGAAGAGACAATAGTAGGAAACAAAGTTGAATGTCCTCGTCTTTGTGATCCTTCTGAATCTTTCACTTCTTTTGATACAACTTCCCGAGAAAAGACTATTTTTTGGGGTACATAGTAGGTGGCTTCTTCATGAATGCTTCCTTCATGTATTGAAAATGGTTGTAAATCCCCTTTGATACAATGTTCTTTCCCTTCTTTGAAATATTTGATGCATTGATGTAATCATGACGGAACCATATTATGCTCGTCAATCCATGGTCGTCCAAGTAGAGCATTGAAAGAAGTCTCTGCATCGATGATATGGAATTTTGTAGTTGTTACTCGTTCTCCAGATTTCATTAACAATGTAATTGATCCATGGGCTCTTTCACCCTTCTAATTAAACCCTCTTAACATCATTTTATCAGTCATAAGCTCTTGAGCTTTAATGTCTAAATATTCTAACGTTGGTAAGCTCATTAAGTTGAGTGATGCTCCCGAGTCTACCAAGACTCTGGACAATACAAATCTGCTGATTTTGACGGAGATGTAAAGCTATCGATTGTGGTCGGTGGTACCGAGCAATAAGTCTTCATCCGTGAATATTATCGCAGGCTGTTCTTTTAACGAACAAACTTCATTCGAGGATGTCCAAGCCAACTGAGCTAAGCAAATCTCTGAGTCAAGCAAGGTTGTAACTAGAGATTCTCTCATCTCTTTTGATAGGATTAGAGAGTCGTAAATGGTTAATTTAGCCTACAACTTCCTAAGACGAGATGGCATGTTATAATCAACTTTGTATAATCCTCTAATTTTCACTTAGTTATGTGGCTCTTCCACTAGTGATGGTGGAGGTAGCTTTTCTCGAGTTACTATCTATTTTCTTTTATCTACTGGAGCTGACCTCAAGGGTAATACTTTCTCGCTCCTTAGATTTACTTCTGTGATTTCTTCTTCCTGAGATGTTTATGATATTCTTTCTTCATCGGAGAGATCCAA
>NEWO01000081.1:498229-520103 GCA_003013225.1 Phalaenopsis aphrodite
AAGGGCCTCAGTGAAAAAATTTTTACCACACTCTCCATGGTCGTGAGGGGTAGATTTTATAGAAAGATGCTTGGCTGGCCAATTGAGGGGTTAGCCTCACTGCTTAGGTGTCAAGCAGAGGAGCTCTCAGCTCAATTTGGGCTGAGGTGGCCTCTTGGCATGAGTTTGGGTTTTAACCATGTTGGGGCTCATGGTTTTGAGCTTTAGCTTGGGTTAAGGTGGCTAACCAAGGTTTGGACCATGGTTAAAGCTTATGATGCTCAGTAAAAATGGCACCATAGGGTATGGACATGTGGTATGGCAAGTACATTGATTTAACCCCCTCTTTATCTCTTTAAAATTTTTTCTTAAAATTTTACCCATGGGATAAATATCAAGTCTAACCATGGGTTGATGGCTGGCTTTAAACTCAACCCTAGAGTCTAAGCTGAGTCATGGCAAGGTTCATTTGACCATACCAAGCTTTAATTGGTTTAGGTTTGGTCATAAGTCCAAAAAGGTGCATATGACCAAATCTTGTGTTTGGACTAAGTTAGGCATGCCAATTAGCCCAATTAAATATGACATTTGGTGTATGAGACCATGAGGAACAACTTTCATGAAGAGTGAAAGTCATTTTGAGGTCAATTGGTTAATCAATTTGGTGGATTTTTGGTTTTGGACCCATTTTAAGCATGTTGGGCTAAGTTTGGGTCAAACTTGGGCTAGCCATGGGCTAAGTCCAAATTGATTGTTGTGTTTGGTGTAAAACATCATAATTAACAATTTTCATGAAGGATGAAAATTATTTTGAAGTTGATTTGGTGGTCAATTTGGATGGATTTGGTGGGTTTTAATTTTAGACCCAAATTAGACATATGGATCTAACTTGGGTCAAACTTGAGCTAGCTTTGGACTAAGCTCAAATTGATTGTTGTCTTTGGTCACAAATGACCTTATAAAGAATTTTCAACAAAAATTGGATGTCAATTTGAAGTCTAAGGCATTCAATTGTTGAGTTTTGGAGTGTTAGCCAATATTGGGGCTAATTTGGGAATTTTGGATTTAGGCCAAAATTAAATGGGTTTGAGACTTCACCAAGGCCAATTGATGGTGGATTTTGATGTGTAAGAATGTTTTAAGGATTTTTCAATATTAAATGAGGCCAATTGACTAGGCTATGGGTTCACTTGGGTGAGATTAAGTCATATGGTCAAAATTGAGGGTTTTGACCCAAATCAAAATTGGGCTCCAATTATAGACCAAATTATCTTGGATTTGGTTTAAATTGGTTACATGTAAGGTGAATTTGAGTTTAGGATTGAAATTGGGGGAGATTGGGACCAAATTGATGGACATTTGAAGTAAATTTGGGGAAATTAGGCCTTTAAAGGCAATTTGAGGGTTTTGGTCAAAATGGTCAAATTGGTCAAATTGAATCCAATTGATGGGTCCAAATGGGTTTTGAGTACATTTGGAGTGATTTTGGAGATTTTGAGAAAGTTTGGGATACCAAGGGTATTTTAGTAATTTTGGTAATTTTGAGTGTATTTTGGCTAAAGATGATCAAATTGACCAAATTGGGTCATGTGGTAGTTGAAAGAAATAAAATTGAAAATATTTGGAATTTATTGGGATTTTATAGGAATTTTATGGGATTTTTGGATTTTGAGTTAAAGGAATGTCTTAAGGGCAGTTAGGTAATTTGGGGGTGTCTAGGGCAAAAGACCCAAGATTAGTATTTCAAATAAAATTGGATAGCTATCCATTCTAAATGAATCATGGATCAATAAAACCCTCATTTTTGGATCTTATGTATTGGTTTTAGCCAGGATATTGTGAGGATATTATGTACCCTAACTCTAAATTAATATCCAGGGTCAATCCTAAGGCCAAGTAGTCCTATAGGAACTCTTCTTGAATTCTCTCATAATGATCTTACCTACTATATGCTAGAGGTTAAGACTAATATGTGGAACTTCAAGTTGAGTAAAGAGAAGAGTTTTGAATTTCTAATGGTGGGGGTACCTTTTCTAGTTTTCTAAAACTAGTCAATAGAAAAATTATGTGGCTAGACCTAGGATACTAAAGAAATTTCTAGACTTCAACCAAAAGTGAGGTCAACAATGGTCAAACATACCCTATCCGGACGCATTATGTTTGGGTACTGTCTTTGCATGCATGTAGTAAGATACATGCATGCGGCCCTTCTAGCTGGCCTTGTACACATTTGTGTGCTTCCATAAATGCCTATAAAAGGTTCGATTTCAGCTATTTATGCTAACTTGCCATCAGAAGAACATATTTGCAAATGACTCTACCTGTCAAGTGATTTTTGGTAGACCTGGTAAGCTTCGTTTACAAACATTTTGAAATTATTAGCACTTCTATGGTTCTATCTCCTGGGAGAGTCAATTATCATATGTACTGCATTGAGAAGAAAACAGCAATATCACCCATACTAGACTAGTACAATGGATGCGTGCTAAACCTTAATCTAACCAAAAGATATCAGATAACAAGTACGAAAGTTGATTGCAATCTCATGCACGTGCGAAAGCCGTGATTCTTCCAATAACTTCAAAACCACTTGCTGCACCAAATACTTTATGAAACATCAACTTAAATGCACAATAGAGTTGGAATCATAGCCTGGCAGAACTCTGTTTGGCAATGGCCTTGCAATCAGCCCATCTATAAGCCAGCCACATTGCAAACCATCTTGCTTGATGTGAATGAATTCCCTCTGTGTATACTCCAAAGAAATCTGCAGCCTGCCACCCGATCTGCACTCATCAGCGATGCTTTTTGGTGCTATTCCGACATTTTGCTCTAGCCAGTAAAGATAGTTGACATGGAAGAGAGCTTTGAGCATGTCTTCAGGCGAAGAGTCATCTTTAAGTATTACCTACATAAAGAATTCACCAGGTTTAAAACTAACAGTGGATGATCCGTGGCAAACAAGCATGGTTATCCAAATCCCCATCTTATTTTGTACTCACACGGAACTTCTGTTTCCCTTCCAAAAGTAAATAGCGCTCATCTCTGAACAGATCAAAAAGAGCAAATGCATCTTCTTTGCTGCTTATAGCATCACTAAGCTTAGATCCCAGCTCAAGTCGGCGGCATATATCGCCAGCAGCATCCGTGGCTTCAGCAGACAAAATTTGGGATGAGGTCTGCACGGGAAAGGAAACGTGAAAGTAAAAAGGTGAAGCACCCAACAATCCATAATGAGATTCTAATGTCAAATTAAAGTTGATTAAAATTTGCAGCACGCATTATAACTCTTTTTTTTTTCTTGAATTTAGAAACCAGAGAGCACATGTTTAATGCATATTTGATTATCAATAAAAAAAGTAATAGAAGAAGAAAACACTTCTGAAATAGTTAGGGTAAATAATTATTTTTTTCAATACATTTTTTTTTATCCGCTCATTATAACAAACATCTTTTATTTAACATAAACCAGATTAAAAAACACACCACACTATGATCTAATCAGCCTGTGATGAGTAGATGAAGGCCAGCCAATCACACTCATGCAGTTGTCCTCTTCAACGTTTGCCCCCTCGACCCCTCAACTTTGCACTCTCATTTTCGCTTTCCTTCCCAGCTCAGCTATATCTCTCATTATTCACCATACATCCATCTTAATTTTCTCATTTCCCTTCTAATCAATTTGATCATCAATGAATTCTTTGTTGAGACCTAGATATGCTTTGCTGAATAGTATTAAATTTGTAAGTCATATTTACAACCAAGAGATGAATTTAGACCCCACCATTCTCTCCCCCACATCCAACTCCATGCTTCACTAATCCCATTCTTAGAAACTTCTCTTAAATCTTCACCTTTGTGATAATCACTCCAACTTCTCATCTTATCTTCTTTTCAAGTAATTACCTTAATTTTTTTGCTTCTTTGATTTTATACATCAAGTCTTAGCCTTATGAACTTGTATCATTTTGCCTCAAGTATTGTTACTAGCTTGTTCTTGTGCTTTGAAACACTTTTTAAATGGAGGATTCATGTATAGCATGATGGACTTGCAGAAATGAAAAGAAAAGTTACGCTGAGAAAAGCATTAAAAACACAAACCAGGGTAAAGTTATTGTTGGAAGTTGGAAATCAAAGAAAAAATCAAGATGGGGAGGAGAAGTATTGAGAAAGAAAAAAGAAAGTTAAAACTTAACAAAATAGTGAACAATAAACTCCCTACATAATTTGAAGCCAATCTTAGTATTTAACTTGGGTGGAGTGGAGCGCACAACAAATTTTAAAACAACTTCCCTTCATAAGTGTTGGCTAAAATCCCAAAGGTGAAGCATTTTTTTCATTCATCATGTTAAATGAATATGAACAACAAAATGCAAGTCACACTTTTAGTTTAGTATTTCAGAGTTTAGATCTTTTGTGACTAGGAATACTTTGTCCCAAGTAATTTCTTATATTTTTTCATTTCAATGAACCATAGGTTAGCGAGACTTCTTGAGATGTTTTAACGTAGATGCTGTTAAATCATTTGACATGGACCTTGTGTTGTGAGCCGTGTGATATACTATGTTATGTGTATGTTGATTGTATATAAATATGAGCATTGAGCTAGCCCCAAACAGTGATCCAATTTGACTCTTTTTTTTACCACCCATTGACCACTACATATGAAATTTTACATGTCTACTTTCAACTTTTATTAGGCCTTCTGCTGTTAGAGTATTAGTAGAAAAGGGATATAACTATGTCTGTGGCGGATGATATAAGGATTGGATCCCCCAAGATTGGCTATTGCAAAAGGTTGAACTGGAACAAAAGCCTACATTAGGATGTTTGGGCACACCCTGGAGCAATGTTATGTTGCTCATCCATAGTTCAGGAGAACATGTGCAGCAGAAGAGCTGCAAAAACATTTCCAGTGATGGTTTGGTTGGTCAGGATACGATGGCAAGCAATGAAGATAAATTGAGGCAGAAATTACACAAGGAAATGAGCATTTGTTTAAGGAGGAGCATTTAGAACAGCAAACTCAAATTGAAAATTAAACTGATAACCAGATTGAGACAAGAGGAGCGAAGCTGTCATAGAGATTATTGGTTTGATAAATCAACAAGATTTTGACAGAAACATTTCCAAGGTGAACCAATGAATGCAAAACACAGCAGGCCTTTATCGAATACCAGGAAACAACTTTTCATTCAACAGATTCTGATGAGGAACATGCTAATTTAAACACTGATCTAATAGTATCAGAGCATATATTTCAGGTGAAAATTGACATGGAAATAAATTCGTTGTTATGCAGGCTACATCACTGGAGGATTGGAATGAGGAGGATGATACTGTGCAAGCCGAGGATGTAGAATCAGCAATGCAACAGGTGGAAGATGACTGGCTCGTCCAAAAAACTAAAAAATGGGAGAATAAGGATATGAGGGAGCTTAAAAAATTACAACAACTATCTACCCAACTAGGATCACAGAAATTGAGCCATGTTCTACTTATGGATGAAGGAACTTCATCTAGGCCATCTGGAAGAGGGAAATCTTTATCTAATGCATCTAATGACGATTTGGAATGTTAGGGGCATTGCTAAGGCCAATGCATCTAACAGGGTCCGAAATCTGGTAAAGATTCATAAGCTTATATTTTTTGCTCTTTTAGAACCATTTGTTGCAGCTGCTAATACATAAAAAAGTTGGGGAGACTCAATTCAGTGGCCAATAGCGGTAATAAGATTTAGGTACTTCAGAAGAATGAAGTAGAGATTCAAGTGCTCCTAAATGACTATCAATTTCTGCATCTGCAAATTGCAGTTGATGAGGTGCTGATTCACTGTACTGTCGTCTCTGCTGGATGTTCTATGGAGTCCAGAAACCTGCTCTGGGTAAATGTGATGGGGTTGAGCTCCAATCTTAGTGGTGCTTCGATACTTGGTGTGTATTTTAATATGATTACATCTGCAGCTGAAAATTGGGTGGGAGTGCACCAAATCCAGGGATTATGACTGAGTTTAATGATGCTATATGTGATGCAAACCTGTTTGAAGTTGCTCTTTCAGGTTGCCCTTTGACCTGGCATAGAGGTAGGCTCTATGAAAGGCTAGATAGAATTTTAGTTGATGTTGATTGGAAGGAAGTTTTCATTATTCTCAGTTGACCCGTCTAAGCAGAACTGTGTCAGACCATGCCCCTTTTTTATTGACCTTCGGAATATTCAAAAAACGGGCAAAGCTCCATTCAGATTCCTTAATATGTGGATACAACACAAGGATTTCCAAAAGTTCATTAAAGATGTTTGATATACTACTTTTAATGGTAACCCATGAATGTGATGAGTAAGCTTAAAAGCTGGAATCGGAATGTCTTTGGTGATATTACAACCAAGGTGAAATATGTTGAACATAAAGTTTGTAAATTGGAAGAGGTGTGTAGGAATCCTTGTGTTAAGGGGGATCATGTGCCAGCCCATCCGGATCTCTTAGAAGCTATGAACATGGAGGAGAGCTACAGAGAATAGAAAGCAGTTGTCAAAAGCTTTAATGATGGGGATCGGAATACAAAATTCTATCATGCATGTATCAAATCCAGGAGGCAACAAAACACAATTGCTAAGATTAATGATAGGGTGTAGAGATGGCATCATCATCAAGATGGTATTGTGGCAAGTGATGTAAATTTCTTTCAAGACTTATTCTCTGCCAACGTTAATCATTGTGCTGAGTTGAACAAAAAATATCTGGGGAATGTTACAATGCAAATTGATAATGCCGATCCGGTTAGATTACCTACACCTGAGGAGATCCTGGAAGGTCTGAAAGCCATAGAAGAGAATAAAACTGCTGGTACAGATGGATTCACAGCTGACTTCTATACCATTTCCTGGGATATCATCAAGGATGATTTTGTAAAAGCTATATAAAGTAGTTTCTGGGTGCTGAAATGAACAGATTTTTCAAGTCCTCCACTATCACATTAATCCACAAAGGCAATGATAAAACCAGATGGAAGAACTTCAGACCAATTAGTTTAAGTTTCAGTAATCAGCAAAATTCTGGTTAACAGACTACAGCCATTTATGAATGGTTTAGTCAGCCCCCATCAACTAGCTTTCATCAAAGGCAGGAATATAATAGATAACATTTTAACTGCTCAAGAACTCATAATGGACATTTACAAGAAGTGCAAGGGTGGAAATTTGCTTCTCAAACATGACACAAAATTTATGATAGTATCAAATGGGAATTCATATTAATGTTTTGAGGGCCAAAGGTTTTTCTGCTGGTTTCTGCCTTCTCACCCTCAGGCTCAAGGTTATTTCAAAGCTGTGAGAGGACTAAAGCAGGGAGATCCTCTATCTTCCATTCTTTTTGTCATGGCCATGGACTACTTCTCAAATGCTTTGAAAAATTACAAAGCAGAAATAGAGGTATGCAATATGCCTCTAAAAGTAGATGTCGTACTCTCACTTGGTTTTTGCAGACATCATAATCTTGTCAAACACTACCAAAGTTACTTCTAGGACTTGAAATCTGCTTCAGCACTTTGAGGAGGTTTCTGGGATGAAGTTTAATAAATCCAAATGTCAATTTATCACTGGTAATGGTGTTATGAAGGAAAAAAAAAGGTTTGGCTAAAGGGTCTTATTGGTTTTTCCAAAGCCAAACTGCCTAATAAATAGTTGAGTATTCGCTTGGACAAAGGGAGAAGAAGAGCAAGATTCTTTGATGAGGTTATTCAGAAAATCAGCCAAAGGATTCATTCATGGGAAAATTCTTTCCTTTCATTTAGTGGAAATGTTACACTTCTTGAAGTGTACTTAATTCCATTCCCCGTCACTCTATGCAAGTGATGAAAATGCAGAAAGGGGTGCAGAACAAACTTGAGAGGCTTTTTAACAGATTTCATTGGGCTGATAATAACAAAAAACTAGATTGAGAAATTCATTTTATTATCCAACTGTTGTAGGGGCTAATCAAGATTAGTTGCAAGTAACAAAAAACTCTTATAAAATTTAATTTTGCGACTGGGCAAATGTCTCTAAGTAATCAATGTCATAGGTATAAGTGAATCTCTTGATAACCAGTCGAGTCTTGTCCTATTTTAAAAAGTCGTCAGAATTATACTTGATTGTAAACACTCATTTGCATCCGACAGTTTTCTTTCCTCTAGGTAGATCAATGAACTTCCATGTGCAATTTTTTTCAGAGCTTTTATCTCATCGAAAACGGTCTCACTCCACTTGAAAACTTCAAAGCATCCTGCACGGTATTAGGAATCTCCATACACAACAAAAATGTAGTAAAAGCTCAAAAATATGGGAGAAAGCTTTTTATATGACATAATGAGATAATGGATGTTGGGTGCAAAATCTCATCCGCCTTACAAGCAATAATAAGATGACTGGAATCATTTGATTTAAGATAACAACTAGACTCAGGTTTAGGACTAGAAGCTCAGAACCCAAAAGTGGACTAGAAGCTCAGATCATTGGTTAAAAGCTCAGTGACGACATTACCTAAAGAATTCATGAATATTGGGCAATGCAAACGATTCAAAGACTTTTTTGAGTTGTCATTTGTCGCAAGTAGACAATATCAAATGGTGCCAATGTCATTATTTTTTATGTTTCTTCTTTGTTAGTTGTTATTGGATTATGAACATCATTAGATGACATTGTCAATATCTAAAAAAACTCGACTCATTATCTCCTAATGTAATATAACTTGAATTTTCATGTTGAATGATGTTCATGTTAGGGAGATATTATTTTGCATCTCCGATTTGAAGAAAGTTCTGAAAATCAATAGTAGAATCTATGTTTTATATCTCTCCCCAAGAAGATGAGGTGAAAAAGGGTTGTGATTCAAAAATAGTGACATGGAAACTAACATTTTTTTAAAATATGATGAAAATATTTATCTCCAATAGGAGCATAACCAACGAACATACATTTAATGGCTCGGGATTCAAGTCTTCCTTGATTATGACTGAATATGAACAAATGTAGTACACTCAAATATTTTTAAAGAAAAAAAAAAAGATAAAAGCATAATTGTTGGATAAATTTTATGAAAAATATCAAAAGGTGTTTCATAATTCAAAACTTTATTGGGTTGTCTATTTAATAAAAAATATATCAATAAGAACGACTTCACCCCAAAAATATTTTGGCACCTGATTTGTAAATAGCAATGTCCGGATTACTTCCAATAAGTGTTTTTTTCTTAGTCAGACAATTTTGTTGTGGAGTGTCGACACAAGAACTTTGATGAACTATTTCTTTGTCGGAAAAAATTGACGTAAAATATTTTTGAAGTGTTATTGGTTATTAGCACTATGAAATATTTAAATAATTTTTTGAAAATTGTGTTTGTACCATTGTGTAAAAGTTTTTGAAATTTATTTTCATTAAATGCACCCAACTTAATCATGTTTGATCATCAATAAAGATAACAAACTATTTTTTTCCTAAGTGTAAGATGTTTATAAGGACCCCAAATATCGCTATGAATCAGAGTAAAAAATATAGTTGGTTTCTAATTTGGGAAGGCAAAAACATGATGTTTGATAAACTGATAGACTTCACATTGAAAAGATGATAATTTTTTATTTTAAAATAAACTAGGAAACAAGAATTTTAAAAACTGGAATCTAGGATAACCTAAACTATAATGCATAGCATAATATCATTGTGTTTGGAAACAAAACAAGAATTTAAACAAGTAATTTTTCTATTCGCATTAAGGTCATCGTCAAAATAATAGAGGCTATCGTATTCCTTAGTATCGTCAATCATCCTCCCAATGAAAAATTCTTGAAACTCACAATAAAAAGAGTAAAAATTAACTTGACACTGAAAATGAAAAGTAATTTTGTTAATGGACAATATATTACAAGACAAATTGGGAACATTGAGCACATCACAAAGGATTAACAATGAGGCAAGTTTGATAGTTCCTATCCCAACATTTACCAAGAGAAAATCATCAATAACTTTGACAATTTTATCATTTTCACAAGAACTATAAGATGAGAATAATTTAAAACAACCAGCCATGTGATCGGTTGCGCCAAAATCAATTATCCATAAATAAATTATGATTAACACCTAATAATGAAATAGCTACAGACTTACCCTTTTGAACAGAAGAGTAAGATGGAATTGGTGATTAATACGGAGATTGAAACAACTTGTGCAGTTGCTCTAATTGTTACTTGGTAAAAGTTATTTCATCTGGTTGGTAGAAGACTCTTGAATTTCATCAACAATAGGTTGATAGGTCTGACGTTCACGTTTAGATTTTGGCCTCCAAGTTGCGGGTTGATCATGAAACTTGCAACTTGTATGATATCATAAGAGGAGAGAAGATGATGAGTGAAAAATTAAGTAGATTTCAATCACGAGTTATATAGGTGCTTATAGTTGAGTAGAGGAGTTTGTGGCTCTAACGAAGAAGCCCAAGGGGTTGAAATAGACTAAGTAATTGATGGGCTTACTACTAATCAGTTCGACTCTCCGGTTCACGACACTAGAGAATAGAAGCCTTCTCTGTGAAAACTAGAGAAATAAGTCATATATTCCTTAAATCACAAATTCTAATGGCACCGAAGATTGAGAAGAAATCAGCAAAGAAGAAGCCCGCCGTCGAGAAGGCCAGCACCAAAAAAATAAAAAAGACGGAGAGAAAGAGAAGAAAGCAAAGGTGGCGAAGAAAATACCAATCGAAAAGAAACCTCACACTGAGACACTTCTAGTGTCAAAGAAATGTGACAAGGAATTGAAATCCTCTAAGTCGTGGTAGGTTTAAAGCCCTCAACGATGGAATTGTGAGGAAGTTGTTATCCTGTCATTGTTGCAATCCAATCATTGCTTTTGAGGGTCTCCAAATTTTGCAATCCAATCAATTCCTTCCCAACAAGCTCTAATTGTGATTGTCTTGCGAGGGATCTCCGAACGCCGTGATCGAGTTGTTGCCTTCCCAACCACAATCCTAGTTGTTGCCTTCCTAGCTAGCTATAATCGAGACTATATAAAGAGGAGCCGGTTGTGGAGAACAAAACCCACGAACATCTCAACGGGATTAGGTCGTCGTTTCAAAATCTAAGCTGGGCTCTGATACCTAGTAGTTTTTTGGAGGAGAAAAATAATTATTCCTCTACATTTTCCTAAGACATGTTTATAAGATAAATAGCAGGGGAAGGCCAAAATCCTCATGCTAAAAAACGGAAATGGAAATTAACAACAATAGCTAATTCTAAAAGTAGAAGCTACTCAAAGTAGAAAAATGATAAAAGTAAAAGATATCAAAGAGGAAAATTATGGCATTTCTCTCCCTTGGAAAACATTGTAAGTTTTAAAAAGTTGTGGAAATTCATTCACTCTTCTACCCCCATGTTATGAACGTCTACCCCATCTCCTTCACTTCTTTCCCATTAGCTTTTGAGTTACCATGGAATACTCTATAAATAGTGGTCAATATACTCATATATTATTATGTTATGATGATGTTTAAATGAAGGCTTGTTTCAATTGAGTTTACTACTCTTTAACGTATGCTTTCCACCACAAAGTAATAGACAACTTGAGAATATGAATGAGCCCATGCCTCTTACAGAAGGGCTGCCCAAAAAAAAGACGTAAACTAACACAAGAACAATTTGAAGGGGACACTCCACCAGTGATTGTTTTAAATAAATCACAAGTTAGATTGCCATTAACTTATCATCACTTCGTAACAAGCAATAGAATGCAGACTTCAATTATCAAAAGTCATAAAAGATGTTAAATTATGACTCAATATATCACAGAAAGCCAACAAAGTTAAACAAGTTAAAACTCTAAAAGCATCAGATGACAGCTTGCCTACAAAAACTTTGTTAGCACATATTGAAAGCATATCAGAGATCAAGATAATATAAAAAAAGGTATCGGCCTCCTTACTCTATGCATATTTTTTTTGGCATATGGCAGATTGATAAAGAATGGTTCTTCATCATTGACCTCTTTTATAGAAGGGACCTGCCCGCTCCATAGATATTCACTAAAAACTAGACCTATTCAAGAGAAAAAAAAGTACCATAAGACAAACTGCAAAAATAAAAATATTGAACACTCAACACATGCATCACAAAAGAAATTATAACCATACAAATTAACATGACAATATGATAATTTTCACTGACACAGGCATGCTGTTAACAGGTATCAGAAAAGGAGTTTCACATAACTCCAGGAAAAGTTAATACACACGCATAGCATTTTGCAATGGAGAAGATTAGCCATAATGAAAGCTTTAAATATAAAATGAAAATCTGTGAGGTTGTCGAAGTCCAACTCCACATAAATCTGAACGAGTTAAGAAACTCAAAGTCAGACATTACAAGACAATGCCATGAAGTCAGTGACAAAAAGATGAAGTCTTTTGTCTCCATGATATCATTCTAGGGCTCTCAGAAGGTGTTTACCCTGTGACATGAAAGAGGGAGGGGGTGGGGGGATAATATGTGAGTTTGGCGGCGCTTGGAAGGGGTGGGATGCGAAATCTGCTGTTCGACAGCAGATTCGGTGTCAATCAACGGCTGTCCCAGCTGAAAACAGCGAGGAGGACAACAAAATGGCGTAGTATGGAGGTCGAGGAGGTTCCACCACCTATTCCTGAGCAAGATACAGACAAGTCACTTACAAAAGAAAAATATACATTACTCCGAACACCATAAAACAGAGAACGTCTTCCAGAACAACAACAATAACCAAAAGTCTCCAAAATCAAAAAATAATAACATATAAATAGTTCTCTAATAGCAAATAACCTATTTAGAAAGTAAAGAAATAGGAAAGAACCAGAAAAGGAGGAAACTTAGAAAAAAATTTGATGCAAATAAAAAGGTTCTTGGGTCTTGTTATTCCCGCAATCGTGAGTGTTATAAGGTGCTAAATTGGAGAAAATTTTCAAACAGTGGAAAATCTAGCATCCTCTTCAAGGTATTATGGAACTACTGCGATTGAGATTGCGGGATTTGCAATCCGGTGAATTTGGCAAGACAATTTTTGTGTGATTCTCCCCAGCTAGAAGAAACTTCTTATTCGTCTCTAGAAAGAAGTTGTATCCCACTTTTGAATTTTAATTCTCACGAAACATCTAAGAAGATTTATGATACCAGAGTTAACACAAACTACAATAGAGATGAAATTATTATTGTTGAAATTAAAATATTACAGTGAAAACTCAACAAAATAAGTAATAAGCAACAAACAAACGCAAACAACACCCTAGGGCAAGGACGAGGGTGGTGGCTAGCAGCTAACGGCTGGACGGCAGGGGGGGTTGGTTGGGGCTTGCGGTAGTAACGAGCTGTGTCAGAGGGAGTTAAAGCAGTTGTGGAATGAACTAGATGGGGTTACGGTGCAATGAGGGATGGTTGGACATCAACCTGTAGTCGGATGGTTGCAGCAGGCCTAAGGGAGTGGGCTGGAGGCAGTATTACAAGAAGGGGGAACATGAGGAGTTTGGTGTAGGTATGGCACAGCATCAAAGAGTGGACCTGTCCGTGGAGATTGGACGCTGAGGAAGTGTGGTAAGGTAGTTGCGGTGGAGATTGGGAGCAAAGGAAGTGTGGATAAGGTAGCGGCGGCAGAGAGGAGCGATTGGAAATAAGAGAGGGGGACTGAGGAGGGGAGTTGGGAAAGATGGGTATCCCCGCAGGATCGAGTTACAGTTGAGGCATCCCTCAAATCTTTGGAGAAAACCATCACCCCGGACGAGTTATAAACGGAGCACCTCCTCGACTTTGGATTCCGCCCTAGAAGAGAAAACAACCACTGACGACAAGTTGGACAAAATTCTAAAATTGGGAAGAAAAAACTAAACCCTATGACAACAAACACACATATTTATAATAGATATAGAGGCGAGAAAAAAGAAAAGGAATGAGGGAAAAATTCATGCCCAATGAAAGAGGAGAGAAGGGGGGCAGTTCAGCCTCTTGCTGGACCAAGGGCCTTCTCCTGTTGAACCCAATCGCTGGTTCAGTCAGGCAAGGCCTCCCCGTAAGTCCTCGCATCAATCTCCAAAGTTACGGTTCACTACTCCTTTCAGTTCATCTATTTATGAGTGCGCAAATGAAATGAACTGGGGCTTAACACCCTGCTTACTACATAGGCACTTTTAAAAATTGCTGAAAAACTTCCCACTCCTATCTGAAGTGATAACATTATGGACCTCCTTTAGTAGTGGCAACCTGAGAGATAAGTTGTTACTCGACAATCCCGAAAATCCACTTCGCATGGGTCTTGCATCAGCTCCTTAGACTCACTATCATCCAAGGCAACTAATGTTAATCACATAACGCTTCTATCACAGGCTCAATCTAAAGGACCTGTTGAATTACTAACAACTCTCCCTCATTTGCTAAGAACCGGTAGTCATCAACTTCTTCAGTGTCTCCAGTGTCATTGCCTATATTTTCACTGCTCTCTCTTATGTGAATGAAATTATCTTCTTGTTTGGGCAATATGATGCAATGTGCCCCAAAACCACGACACTTAGCATTTCTTGGTTGGGACAGATTTGGGAGTGCTTGTGGGCTTCACTTTCTCTCTACTCTAGATTGATTTCTCCTTAGGTGGGATTATCTACGGTGCTTGATTATGTCTACTCTTATTCTTGATCTAATAGCTGAACCTTGCCTGAAGGGTGGTGTGAACCTGATACTAGTGTGTTGTCTCTCCACCTTCAGGGCAAGGATCTAGACATCATGTAATATCCATTAAGGTAGTAATTGTATCATGTTGTCGATGAACAATCTCAATCCCCTAAGATATCGAGTTATGGTGTTCTTCTCGGGCTCCACTAGCTCACACTTCAGTTTAAGTTGCTAGAACTCAACTGTGTAATCCTAGATTGAGAGATCTTGTTGTTGTTAGTGAAGAAGTATTAAGAACATGTCTTATCTGTAATGAACTGGCAGGTACTTGCACGACATCAGTCTTTTTATATTGGACCAAGTAGTGATTTAACTTTTCCCTTCCCGCTATCAAAGACACTTCAAATTCTCCCACCACAAGGATGCACTCTTTTTCAACTTAATGATGGCTAGCTTTACATTTCTATCCAGTGAAATTTCCTCGCACTCAAAGATTCCTTCTACTACTTAGAGAAATTCAATGAACTCGTTCAGATTCATTCAACAATCAAAATCTACAAAGTTAATTTTCACTCCAAAATCCTAACTTGTCCTCAAATATTTTTTTTATAGAGGTACTAAGTTTGGTTAGGTGCATTTTTGGCTTGGAAGCAACGAAGAGAAGTCTTTAAGAAAAAATTTAGGATTTGTCGGCCTCTAATATGAAATGACATTGTTCTAGAGCCCTTAGAAAGAGTTTAAGAAGTGGACTGAGTGGGAAGGTGATCATGGGATAGCAATTTAAGGGTAAAAGAAACGAAATCTGTTGTTGGACTGCAGATTTGAATGATTCAGTTGTTGTCTGGGCTGAAAACTGTGGTCAAACGGAGAAACAACGAGATATGGGCGGCGAGGAGGATGCCCCGCCTATTCCTGCACAAGCTACAGGCACAACATTTATAAAAAGAAGATGATACAGCAATTTTTAGGACAGAAAGTAGAGAATACACTCCAAAATACTTAAAACAAAAGCCTACGACATATAAAAAAGTTCATTAACAAAAAGTAATCCAATAAAAAATTGAAATATAGGAAAGAAATCAAAAAAGGGAAAAAACATGCTAAAAATTGAGAGTCGGTCTTCTGCTTTAAACCTACAATCATAGGGCTTCATAATGATTCCACGGAATCGTGGGATTGCAAAAGTTCCTGCACCACATCACTGAATAGCAGATTTCCCACGCTGGGATCTCCGGTCCACGAATTTGCGTGACACTCCCGCGTCATATTACATGTTGTTATAGAAGCAAAATTGATTATGTCCATTACAAATAGTTGATATCATATGTATTTGTAGTATGAGAGATCTACTAGTGTTGATTTTAGCTTACCAAGCAAGAACAATAGGTATGCCAAAATTTGTTGACGAATATCAATTACTCAATTCTTAAAAATTAGTTGTTTAAGACATGATAATTTAATGAAAATTTGAAAGTTAATACTAATGAAAATAAAAAATATGAGACAAGAAATTTGATGATTTAAGTATTATTTTGGCCCCTGGGAGGAACAAGCGTTCTCTAGTGTCCAGGCTGGTTTAATTCAGTTCACTTCTAGTTTTATGATTCTCAGTAGAGGTTTGTTTTACTGTTAATTTTGGTTTCGATGCTATTTCTGCCGATGCATCTTCACTATTAAAGTATTCATATGGCTAATTGTTGTTTCTTGAGGTGTTGATTTTGGATATTGAAGTTATTTATTTATTGTTGCCTATGGCTAGATCCCGTACAAAATCCATTTTTCTTTGAAGCGTGAATAAGCAATTTCCAGATGTTCCTTGTGATCTAAGTGATATTATGAACTTGATTTACAGTAATTCATGAGATTTGTGCAATAGAAAACATGAGGAATTCAGGTTTTAGATTCAATCGTCTGCCAACAGAAAGACTTTCTATGATTATAAAAGGGAATATTAATGCACGTGAAAAAAGAAAAATTGGTTAATTAAATTCATGCTTTCTTCTAAAGCAAGCTTGCTTATTGAATGTCAATTATTTGAAAGTAATCCAAGCGTTGATTGACATCTTCCAAGATAAGCCATCACCTTATATTGACGTGAGGCACGAATCTCTAATTTGGTGAATTTCTTCCATTTTAGCTTTTTATCAACATATGGTTTTATGTGTTCAAATCTTTGCCGTGTGGTTTTTGTCATCTTTTTATTTTTGTCAAACTTGAATCTCATTGGTAAATTTTATGTTTTGGAATCCTTAATTTACTCTTTGGGGTAAATTATATGCATTTTTTTTTAGTTTATCAAAAGAGAAGAATTGTTATCTGAATTAAATAATCAGGGACTACATCCATTTGTCCTTACTAGCAAGATTTTATGCATCTCATTCTAAATTCCTCTAGAAAGCCCAAAATTCTAGATGTTTGGCATCAATTTTTTGCATAAAAATGAGTAAAAAGAATAAAAAAGGATGAAAAAGCTGTTACTTGCACGATAAGTATTCAGTGTCCTCAGTTGAATTGATTGATATGATTTAATATTGCAGTACATATGGACTGCAGTTACTGCACCAAAAGAAGCAAGAGCCATTGGAGTGGAGGAACCAATGCAGTTAGCCAACGTTATCCCAAGCATGATGCCAACAAACTTGCTTACCATTCCTTGAGCTTCACCTTTTGCAATAACCTGCAAGGACACACGAGCAATGAAATTGAGCTTGATTACAAAGCAAACACAAAACATAAGAATATATGAGGATTGAGGATAGACTATTAACTAGGCCACCTTTATAGGGACTATAAAACAGAGCGAAGAAAATGGAGTCTTTTATTTGGCCTTACCATCAGCCCACAGGCACAGTTTAAATCATCTACAGCCCCACCCCAAATGATCCCCTACAGCCATTGGGGTCTATTACATTGGAGGACAAATAAAAACTAACCCAACAGAACGTGTCAAGTTCAAGATATCACAACCAAACTTTACAACTTTTGAAGCACAATGGAAAGCAGAAACAGACAAAGATCTCAAACTACGTTTCTAGCATCCACATAGACAGCCCAAGCAGGCGGGAGTGATCAGGCATAAAATAGGAGGGAACAAATTTGACATCACAAAGTTACTGGTTTTGGCAAACAGTCATCATTATAAAAAAATAATAATTAGGCATTGAAATGCTGATAGAAATCCGCATGTATAGACTTACCTCCGCAAAATTCCTATGCACTGCAAAACCTGCATAGAAACAGCTTCTTGTGGCACTCTGCTAAGAAACAAGCAAAAATTTAGTCCAGTAGCAGTTTCAAGTAATTAAATTCATAGCAAACACACAAAAATTGCAATTTCAGAATTGCATCATCATTATCATTACTCTTATTCCAATTATTTTGGGGTCATCAATTCCTGAATTAGAAAATAATCATAATTCAGTGAGCCTAGTGACAAAACTTGCAAATAGGAATTCTGTATTTTAAAAACGATGTGTGCTGTACAGTCATTCAAATGTATTTTGCAAGCTCTTGGTCCGTTTATTATGTATTTTATCAATTTGGGATATCTTATTATAGCAAATTATATCACAGCAGGAACAACATGGAGTCTGATCTCTTATGGTACATGGGCATCAACGTTAGGGATATCAACCTAGGAAACAGCATAAGAAGAGAATGGAAACTCTTAAGAAAATGAAAAGAGCCAAATAGCACCAACGCACAAGAAAATTTATTTGTCCCAAATGAAACATTGACCGAGAAAAAGCATGTCAAAAAAAGAAACCATGTCATAAAATAAGACACCAACAGAGACATACGGAAAGGCTTAATAAAGGCCAACAAGCCGAACTCTTCCCAAAGCATTGAAGTATATGTAGATAGTGAAAGAGAAGATCAGAAAACCTGCCCAGCAAATGAAACCACCAACAAATATTTACAGCATAAAAGAACTGTAATGCAACTACACCTTTGTCTGCCTGATAATCATTAAATATAGCATGGAAAACTCATTAAACTTTAGCGTGAATATAATATGTCATAGGAAATGGATTACTTGATAATAATAAATAAATTGCAATGCAAAAACTGATGATTTAATGATGCACATTCCACCAGCCTGCCATTATCTTCAACTTTACAAAGAATATTCCAAAGCAGATGAGTAGGAATAGGATGTACAAATATAGGGAAACATGGAACTATCATGTATTAGTAAAGCATAGGAAAATGGGGGTTGACATGCATCAACTATAAAAATAGCATAGCCATGGTAAAAGGGTTGGAACATGTAAGTTGACAAGTAATTAAAAAATAGTACATGAAATATAAGAAGTGACCTGTATCAAAGCAGCCGCAGAACGAGCAGCCCCTGCAGCCGATCCAATCAAAACAAATGTTTGAGGAAAAGCAGGAGTCATGATCTCCATTCCATATGCAGCATTTTCTAGTAGGTCTGCAAACAACCTCCATCCCTTAGGGTTTACATCAAAATGACGACCATATTTTGATAAGAATATTTTGCTGAGGTACCCAATGCCATCCTTTAGCACCCAGTTGATAGCAGCAGCCGTAGGAATTGCACCTTTTCCCAACCCAACAGCATAGAGCAAAGCCTGGTTGAATAAAAGCATGCAAAACCAAACTATTTCAGTTATTTTTTTCAACGAACACATCATGTGTGGAAGGAAAACAAATCATTAACCAGTGTATATAAGGGGCTTTTGTTACGGTTTTGTTGATGTTACACATTTTCTAAGCATTTATGATGAATTAACTGGTTCAGTTATAATGAATCATGTTATGTTCCGATGACTTTTGCTGCGACATGATAGATTACGCATGCTAATCATTCATAGTATAGAACCATATCTTTTAAACCCTAAACCGTAAACCCTAATGCACTAATGGATAACGAAGAAATGGACCAATGCAATTATATAATACACTATCAAACTGCCGTGGTGGTTATTGGCGTTTATAAATATATATTATGAGACTCTTTCTGCTAGACACCAAGCATGATGTCCACTAACATTGGCGCCAAATTAATTGGTCAGTTATTTATGCCCCATCCAAAATAGGTTCATGTGTCACAATCATCCTAGATCTCTTGCATGACTAACCAAGTTATCATAATTTGCATGGTTCAACAAGAACCACAACAAGAAAAATGCTTATTGTTACACTTCATATTTTATAACATAATGAATATAAAAGAGCTTCATGTGAGTCATGCCAAACCCTACAGAATGATTAGTAGATATTTCTCAGAAGGTTTAAATTGCCTTGCATGGGCAATCCACTAGGAAATAAATTCACTTCACAATAAGTTCCAGACCCCATTAGTGGATATATGCAAAATAACTGTTACATGCCATACTAAAATATATTTTATTTTAATTTCAAAGTCTATTATACAACGAAAGGACATACTACAAGTTCACAAGTTAACACCAAAGCTATAAAATGATAATAAAACTGCATTGGAGCTAAAGATGAGCTGTTAAAATACACGAGTCTTAGATCACCTAGACAAAATATCAGGGCAGCATGCAACTTCAATATTTGTTTTGCCATTACTATGTCTGGCCAGGAAACAAGCGCATATGAAAGTCATATTTTCAAATATTCCATTCAAGATAGCTACAATTTACAATGCTACCAACTATGATTAAAATTTAATAAGGTGTCAATAAATTGAATAGAAAAATACTATCTTGTTAATGCTGGGTCCCATTGTAAAGAGATTTCACAAAGCACTATTGAAAGACAAATATCATATTCCATATTATACAAAGAATACTCAATCAATACAGGGGAGACGAGGAATTCAACAAGGTGTAATCAAGAGGTCACTAAGTGTAGAATAGAAGCCCTACATTTAATAGTCCACTAGAGGAACTAATGTTTCAAAGAAGTGATTATAAGATTGATAGGATGCAATAATTGTGATAATTTAAGAAAGCAAAATAAGAAATAACATTCAATGAATATAAAGACAAAAAGACAACGAAAAAGGAGTCAAAATTAATCAAAATTGATGAGAAGTTATAGCTCCTTGTTTTCTTTTTTTATCAAATAATGGTTAAAATATCTAGCCACATGACACTTAGAACACCTGCTTGAATTAAAATTTAAAAAAAGTTGTTATAATTAATAAAATAATATTATAAATTAAGTTCACTCTAGTATGATCCTACCCATATCCAAGCAATCAATAAAATAAATTACAAGGATAAATATTATCGAAATCAAAATTCAAAACATTAAATTAGTTAACAAGTTGTTGTAAATAGTATAACAAGCTAGATTGCCACAAATTTGTCTATAGAGTGGCATTAAATTTTGGATGAACCGCTCTTAGCTAGCTTGCAGATTGCCGCTATATGTTTAAAAATTTCATTAGGTTAGCATGTCTCCATAAACTATGTAATAGGTCATTGTTAACATGAACACTTCTAACTAAGAAGTTGTGTAGTGTTGAACACGTATCGGACACTGAAACGACTCTGACTCGTCATAAAAGTGTCCAATTTAAATAAAAAAATACATACACATGACATGTGCATGCAATGAGCAGAACATGTGTGACATAAATTAAAGAATTAAAATTTTCTAAAAAATATTTAAAGATTAAAATTAAAATATATATATATATATATATATATATATATATATATTTATGTAAAATTTAAAAAATATTTACATACATATTAGACAATTTTTATGTATTTACATATCTAACACCTAAATTTCAAAATTTATATATATGTTATCTTACATATAAATGAAATGTATATTTCATTTTTTTAAATTGAACGCAGTAGTACATTAGATGAGATTAATAGATTTGGGTGGGGGTGGTATAAGTATAAAAATCTAAATTTAGGTGATAGATATGTAAATACATAAGAATTTGGTGCCAAGGAAAACATTGATGCTTTTATTTAGTTTAATGAATAATTGATCAAGGGGATTTAAGTCCTTATGCATACATAATAATATATGTTTATTTTTATACAATTTGACTATTTTTAAATAAAATTTAATTCATTTTTTTAAATAATAATTAATTATATCAACTAAAAGATAAAACAAAGGTCATGTCAAACGAGCTCTTTATTTTTAAAAGTTAGCGTTATTAAATTTCTTTTTTTTTTCTATTATTCTTAATATTATATATATATATATATATATATGTGTGTGTGTGTGTGTGTGTATATATATATATATATATATATATATATATATATATATATATATATATATAT
>NEWO01000081.1:526329-542472 GCA_003013225.1 Phalaenopsis aphrodite
TTTTTATAAATATTAATTATATATAATATTTAAATAATATACTTATTAAAATATATTAATTAAATATATATAAGTTTTATGTATTTTATTATTCCCTTGGTTATTCGAGTTTCCCAATGGGTTTACTTGATTGTTCCCCTATTGCTTATTATTACCACACGTAGTATTATTTCAATTGAAGTTGGGATGGTTCTTCCAACCTAGGTTATAATAATTTGAACATGGGCTATTATGCATGTTATTTATGACATTCAAAGTTTCGAATGATGCTTTAAAATCTATCATTTGATATAATGAATTATCTTCAGTCATAGAAATTAGTTGAGAAAAATTCATTCCAAATTGGTCTAACTTCCTTGAAATTACAACAACTTGATTTGCTAACATAATAAATGCATCGGATTCATGAATATTGGCTACTTTCTTAGGATTTACTCTCTCAGAAGACCATTAAAAATTATTGGTAGTCATTTTTTAAATTAAAGCATAAGCATCATGAAATGGTTTTGACATCAATGAACCACCAGCAGCGGCGTCGATAATTGATCAAAGAGATCCAACTAATCCATTATAAAAATTTTGAATTATTAACCAATCTAGTATAGCATGGTGTAGATACTTTCTTAAAAGTTCTTTAAATCGCTCTCATGCTTCATAAATAGATTCCCCTTCAAAATAATTAAAAGATGTAATATCATTTCTAAGCTTCACAATTTTTTATGGTAAAAAATATTTAGCAAGGAATTTTTGCTCAAAATCACCCTAAGTTCTGATAGATCCAGGTGCTAAAGAATACAACCACATCTTAGTTTTATCCCTCAGTTAGAAAGGAAATAACTTGTCTTATGGCATCATTTGATACACCATCGTATTTAAATGTAGCACACAATTCTAAAAAATTGGCAAGATATAAATTTAGATCTTCAACTGGTGATCCACCAAACTGATTATTTGATATCATTTGGATAATAGCAGGTTTAAGTTCAAATAAATTAGTCACTACAGTAGATTTTTGAATACTACAATGATGTTCATCTACTGTAGGGTTGACTAAATCTTGTAAAGGTCTAAATTCTTGATAAATTTCAGCATTTTGATCATTTTGGTTTGTCATTTTTGTAATTTTTTTTAGATTTTTCAAAACTTTTAATTTTTTTGTTTTTTCTGATTTTTTTAACGGTTCTCTCTAATTCAGAATCGTAGGGCACTAGTCCGTCAGAACCTGAACTACACATACACTAACATAAAATAAAATAAAACACACACAAAAATAAAATACTATAATAAGATACTCGTACAATAACTCTTAAAGTTTAAATATAACTTTCTAAAATATAAATTTGCTTTCATTCAATCTCCCCGGCAACGACGCCAAAAACTTAATCCCAACTATTTTTATGCGATAGTATAACAATGTATGCAATTATATTCTTCACTTATCTTTCATACTTTGCAGCAACACCAAAAACTTGATCTTGAAGAAAATAAGGATTTAACTTTCCCTTTAATTTATATATATATATATATATATATATTGGGATGGTACACAAGTATGTGTATCGTTATCAAGTAATATATGATTTTTTGATTAAGCCTCAAATATCAAATCCACTGGGAGTGTTCACAATATGCACTTCTAAATAACCAACTTTCTATTTCAAAAAGACAATTACTTAAACTATAGATATTTTTACAGTAATTAAAATTCAATTATTTTTTGTATTTTTGATATTTTGACAAACAGAAACAACTTCTAAATATAACTTGAGTTTATGTAAAAGAAAAACACTGAATAAGAAATATCTCTCTCCTTATCATGAATCAGTAATAGGTATGAGAATTTTGTTGTGGAAGTATTCAAATTTTGTTGTCAAATAAGAGCAATATTATTCCTTACCCTTACTAGAGATGCTATAAAGAACATTGACTAATTTAAAGTTTGAATAGTTTTGAAGATCGGCTAGGCAGGGAAGATACCGGCTCTCGCTCTAGAGTTCCCTCGATTCCCTCCACCCGGGGGCTAACATCTCATATTAGAACCTAAAACAATAAATCAAGTTTGGGGCTTTAGCCTGTTACTCTAAAGTCCTCTAACTCTACACTCTTCAAAGAATATTTTCATATTTATTTGTACTAAATCATATGAATTACATTCTCATTTATACAACCTCATATGATTTTTTCCAATTTTTTACTGAGACAATATCATCATGGTTCTTACATGTTCTCAAAATAAATTTTAACCTCTAGATGGGCCAGATCAAGAAATAAATGAAGCACATGAAATTAAATCATCACAACTTCTTCCAACATTAAAGATTAATACTCTTCATAACTTCCATCAAACACTTTAATTACTTATCATTTTAAGGAAAAAGATAAAGAAAAATACTTAGAATCCATGAAAAAAATAAAACCACACTTTAGTTTAAAAGTAGAAATCATTGTCAAACCAACAAGAAGTCTTGATTAAAACCAAAGTAGTTTAAAAACAAAAATAAGAACTTATCTCAAATCCTCCAACAAACTATTGAAGTTCCTTTGAATCTCTTCTCTCTTACAACACTCTTAATTCTCACAATAAAACAAAAAACAAAAAGGAAAAAAAGTAAATTTGTGGTGCCTGAAAAATTTCTCCAAAAGTTTCTCCACAAACTATTTCAAGAACTTCTCAGGACTCCCCTCTTTTTTTTCTATCAACTTCCTTCTTTTATAATTTTTCAAGAGGTGTCTTGGTATCTCTTCAAAATGTGTCCTGATTTGATGTATTTTCCAATTGATGCCTTCTTTCACAAGTTTTTTAACCATATATTTTTTTTAGTGGTCATAACCTCTCTCTTTAGTCAATAGGTGTCTCAAATGTCCCTTCAAAATTTGGAAAAATAAATTAACCCGTCAAATAACTGCCTCTGATGCTTAAGTGCGGGGCCTCTAGCACTTAGGTGTGGCCTTCTATGTTTCACTGGGGCTTAAGCACCAAATTTGGCGCTTATGTGCCAAAACACTTTTAACAATTTTTTGCATTTTTGCTCCAAATTTGATCATTTTTCACTACTTTTAGCATTTTTCATCTTTTTACTTGTACTTAAAAGAAAAACACACAAATATCTTCCATTAAAGCGCAATATCTCAAAAATAGGTATAAAAATGTGTCTAAAAATATTATATATTGTAGGTGTATCAACTACCCGAGAGCGAATGACTTGGTCGAGGCTTTTAATAAGACCTTAGTTGGCCTTATTACGAAAATTCTTCATGCCAACAAGAAAGAATGGCACGAGAAGCTCTTGGATGCCTTGTGGGCATATCATACGACATATCGTACACCCACTTGTTCTGCTCTATATGCATTGACATTTAGGTTCAAGCAGTCCTTCCTCTAGAAGTTTAACTGCCTTCATTGCATGTTGTTATAAGCAACAATGTCAACAACGAAGAAAATATCCAACTTAGGTTGGAAGAGCTTGATCGCTTGGAGGGGCTGTGATTATAAGTTCAACAGAGCCTTGAGTTATACCACGCTCGTATGGTCATAGCCAACGATAAGCTCGTGAGGACCCTGACCCAAGAAAAATATGTTGAGATTTTCATACCTATTTTATACTATTTTTCATGATATTGCACTTTAAATAAAGGAATTTTTGATGTTTTGTTGCAGGAATGATGAATTAGAGTCATTGGAGCAAAAAGATGCAAAAAGGAGTAAATTTGGAGTGAAAAGGACCAAAATGTGGAGATTTGAACTAGGCCGCTGATGGCGCCCTCGACCTCGCCGACGGCGAGTTTTTCCCAAGGCTACAGAACAAAATTCTTCAGAAGTCCGCCGACAGCGCCCTTGAGGCTGCCGACGGCGAGCTCGGCGGTTATGCCTACTCAAGCTTTGGATAAGGCCAAATTTTGAAGGGATGCTTAGGCAACTCTTGGGAAAGCTCATCCACAACTTTTTAGACTATTTTGGCTAAAATATGGAGAAGAAGGAGAGAATCTAGAGAGTCAAGGAAGTGCTAAAGAGAGTTCCTAGAGGTTAGAATGGTTCCAATATTGTGAGGAATTCTTCGAGAGATTGTAAGAGTAGAGGGAAAGTGAGAGATTTCTTCCTCCTTACTGCTTCGAAGAAGAATTTTGTGTGTTGTAAAGAAAGGAAGAGATTCAGAGGAACTTCGAGGAGTGTTCTTGGGGAGAAATTATAGATAAATTATTTACTTGTTTTAGTTTATATGACTTTGATTTTATATATGAAATTCAAGTTTTGTTGTGTTTTCCCCATGAGATCTGAGTAGTTTTCTTTTTCTTTCTCCTTGTCTTGAGAATTGTGAAATGGTGATTTGAATTGGTCAAGCATGAACATGTTTAAGAAATTGTGATGATCTTTTCACTTCGATCTTAATTTACTTTCAATCTGGTCAATTGATTTGTTAAAATATGTTGACTTTTACAACTAAAGTGAAGATTACATCTAAGATTCAGGGAGGTCAAAGCCCTTGGAAGTTGGGTGCAAATAAATAGGAAAATAATATTATCGGGCGTAGAATTGAAGATTTTAGAGTGACAGACTAAAATCCTCAATTTGGTTCTATCTTTTGGGTGCTGAAGTGTAGATGTTAGCCCTCAAGTGAGGGGAACGTGGGAGCTCCGAAGTGAGAGCCGGTATCTTCCCAGCCTAGCCGCAAATTCAGTAAACAAGCGTAAGATTAGTTAATGTTCTTTATGCCTCGACCAAAGGGTAAAGAATAGGTATGCTCCTATTTGACACAATATAAATTGAACTAATTCACTTTATACATTCACTATAATTTCTTGATAAGGAGAAGGATGCTTTCTTATATATTGAACATCACAATTAAACCCTCATTAGTATTATTAGCTATTTAATAATTAGTAAAATTACATATTTATTTCAATTGTCGATCAGTGACAGATAAGAAAATTGAATTTTGTTGTTGTGATTAAAGTATTGCTTTTCTAAAATCTTAGTTCGCAGTTCTAAACCACTCACTTTGGGATCGATATCTAGGACTCCATTAGAGCCCTATATTACTTGAGTGATACGTATACTTGTGTTGATAAGTGTGACTTTACAATTATTGAATATTTATTACGTCCATGTTTATCTTATATTTTAAGCATATAAAAAGTCGTTGTCAGCCCCGTACCTTCATAGTTGGAGACTTAGCACTGATTTTATGCCGCCTAATTATATCTTACCATCGAAGCCACGTGAAATTTTAGCCCACATGGGAAGGATTGTTCGTGACAGAGAAGGTCTACGAGGGAGGAGCCTACATGCTTGTTGATACTGATGGATCCCACCCCATGTCCCCCATCAATAGGCGGTACTTAAAGAGATATTATGCTTAGGCTCATTCTCTATTGGATGTATTTTTGCTTTATAGATTATTATGCAAAGCTTTATGTACTTTGGAATTCAGTTCTTAGGCAATAAAGTTACATCTATCACATGGCGTCTTGATTGAACTACTTGTTATGATTTACTTATGAGTACTAAGAGATTGTGTGGTGTAGTTCATGATAGCATATGACGTGTAAGAGAGGTCTTGTGCATCTCTTAAAACTGAATGTTGAATTGTCATACAGGCAAAGTGGAAGTCCTACGGGCGGCTTATACCCGGCACAATCAGTATCGATATAAGAGAAGTCATGCACTTATCTTATTCTTTCTCCTCAGTTCTATGCCTCGAGCTAGTCCGAACGAGTGTGTGCCACCTATCATAAATGAGGGTGGTAGACACGTTAATCCCGCTCTTCAGGAGTAGATGGGAGTGATACCCTCTTTTTAGAGGACTCGAGCTTAGCCCTCTGGATGAGCTTCCCTTGGTTAGCACATCTTACTTAGCTAACCATCTCAATATTTCGATTGACGAGAGTCAATTCAATTGATATTTGCCTTATGTAGGAAAATCATGCATTTTCCTAACATTGTTTTTTTTTGTTACCCATTTCATATAGGGTCTGTATCGAGCATGCCCCATCCATCATGGGTGATTGTGACAATTATGCTCATCCCATTCATCTCACATGAGTGTGATATTTTCCTTTCTTGGGAATATTGTGGGTTTAGCCTTGAGACTAAGCACCATTTCTTTGGTGCATTTCATTTTGCTTAACCTCTTTTAGGTGTCTCGATCAACTAAGCTTGGGTTGGATCGATACCTTCTTTGTGCGAGGAAGTGACACTTCTTTCTTTGATACCTCTATTTGGTTTAGCAACCATGTGGGAAAGAATTAGAGTTTCTTACTCACCTCTGATGAGTGTGGTGTCTTCCCCCCTTTGGGGGATGCTACTAAATCAACCTGAGGGCTACATACCCTTACTGTTGGAGTGTTACATCTAAACCAACCATTCTTCGATGTTACGATAATTCCCTGGTAGAATTCATTCTACCATAATTTTGGGTAGTGGTGTCATGTTAGGGTTGGTATGTCATAGTCATCCACCCTCTTGGATATCCTTGACATGTTGTATCGGTTTTATCACCGATCCATATTTTGTTGGAGCTCTCTAATACCCAAATTTGCTTTCATGCTTCATAGGGTTACCTTGATCGGATGAGATCGATACTCTTTGAGAGGAGTGCCACCTCCTTATCGGACTACTTCATGCATCCAACATTTACTTTGATCATGATATCTCGAGTTGTTATGCCACATGGTTGCTCATTTGATGTTTTGATATAATACATACCTCCTGCATCTTTGATGTTACTTGAGCCCTGTGACTTTGTAGTCAACTCAGTAGGAGTAAATCTTGTCTTTGGATGATTTCGGCTTTTTAGCCATGGTCCTTGAAGCCAAACGATCTTGGAGTCATCTTTGTTACGATGACATCTCATCTTTTGACATCTTTGGCCCGTAGCCATTTGATACGACATTTCTCGAGCTATATGACATTCTAGATAGCTCTCATGAGAATATATTGTTGTGACCGGCTCTTTAGCCTTTTGATACTTCTCAAACCATGTGTCATTTTGGTTCGGTTCTTTTGCGATAGTATTTTTTCTTCAAACTTTTCTGACCGCATGCCATTTATGTTGGGTGCCTCTAAAACCACATTACTTTACAGTTGGTTTCATGATGATTGCATCTCAATTGGCTGACTAGATGCCACCTTGTTCAGGATCTTTAGTGCTTTATAGCCACCTGACGACGGTGATTAGTGTTTCTACTCCATGGGAGCCAGTCCGACTCACAACTGGGTTCCTATCGAGAGAACATAATAGGAGACTTGAGGTCACACGAGACGATCGAGCCTCCTCACACTTTTGCCATTACAACTCATGTCAGCCAATTTTTGGGTTCCCACCTCTGTCCATTCGAATGTGGTGAGACACAGGGTAATTACCTCTTACGATTAGGGGCAGCCTCTAAGCCAAAAGCCCATATGCGAGAGATGAGAGACATGCGGTCACACGAGATGATCTGGCCTTTTCAACTTTCCATACTACTGAATCACTGGAACAGTTGCCACTTCAGCCGGGACTTCTTGGTCATTATGATTACCTAGACTGTCGTGATGGGTGCTACCCTCCAGAAGAACCTACTAGTCAGTTCTTTGCGTGAGAGCACAACATGAGACCTGGGACACACGAGATGACCTGGCCTTCTCATTCGGCCATACTATTAAGACACTAGCTGATCGCAATCTCTGATCAAGATTTTTGTGCATTATAGCCACCTGATTAAAAGGGATGGGTGCTTCTTTTTAAATGGATCAGTTAGACTCGTAATCGGGGTCCCTTTTAGGAGAAACATAATAGGAGACTTGATCACACGAGATGATTGAGTTTTCTCCCCCACCATTACGAATGAGGTCAGGTGTGGGGTTTCATCAATTTTGTCATTTTTAAAGATAGGTCAGACAGATCGATCTGCAGTTTTGAGTGAGGTCAGACAGGTCATTTCTTAGCCATACCATGTCTAGTTTATCTTGCCTGGTTGGGTTTCCTTTGTGGTTGACCAGTTCGGGTTGGCTAACCACACCCTTGACCATACCCTATCCAGTTTATTTGGCCTAGTTTATTTTAGTCTTCTCTTGGAATGTCACCTCGACTACTAGGAGAGACTTTCTTTTGAGGAAGTTGTCAATAAGTGCATTGTGCCTTAGCTGCATAGTACATTTGTTGGGGTTCCTTTGTTGGCATCAATTTTTGATGTCACATGTGTTGGATGTCCACATAAGCGAATTGGGATAACGCTTCGTGCATATCTGCTTCCCGTAGCCTGAGAAATCCGGTTGAGACCTTTCGGCCTGTGTTGAAGGGCACATTGCCCAAGTCATTTCGCTAGACTATGACTCTCGCTTAGGCAAAAGCCGGTTAGCATGTTGACCAAAAGAAAATATGTTGAGATTTTCGTACATATTTTACACTTTTTTTGATGATATTGCACTTTAAAGAAGGGTATTTTTGATGTGTTCTTGCAGGTATGATGAATTATGGTCATTAGAGCAAAAAGATGCAAAAAAGAGCGAATTTGGAGCGAAAAGAACAAAAATATGAAGATTTGAACTAGGGCACCGACGGCAAGAATTTCCCGAGACTCCATATCAAATAATTTAGATGTCCCGCTGACGGCGCCCTCGAGGCAGCCGATGGCGCCCTCGAGCCCGCCGACGGCGAGATCGGTGATTATCTCAAAAGGTGCATTGAATATGAACGATTTTTGGAGGGATGCTTAAGCAAATTTTGGGAAAACTCTTCTACAACTTTTAAAGAAGCTTTTGGCCAAAAATAGAAAAAGGAAGTAAAGTGTTGGAAGTGTGTAGAGATTTTAATTTAGGGTTAGATTGTGAGGAATTCTTCGAGAGATTGTAAGAGTGGAGGGAAAATGAGAGATTTCTTCCTCATTGTTGTTTCGAAGAAGAATTTTGTGTGCTGTAAAAAAAGGAAGAGATTCAGAGGAAATTTGAGGAGTTTGCTTGGGGAGGAATTAGAGATAAGTGTTATTTACTTATTATAGTTTGTATGACTTTGCTTTTGTATATAAATTTTGAGTTTTGTCGTATCTTCCCCATGAGTTCTGAGTAATTTTTTTCTTTCTCCTTGTTTTGAGATTTGTGAAATGGTGATTTGAATTAGTTGAGCCTTGAAAATGTTAAGAAAATTGTGATAATATTTTCACTTTGATCTTAATTTACTTTCAATCTGGCCAATTAATTTGTTAAAATATGTTGAGTTTTACAATTATAATGAAGATTACATCCAAGATTTTGGGAGGTCAAAGTCCTTGGAATTTGGGTGCAAATAAATAGGAAAATAAAATCATCGGGCGTAGAAATGGAGATTTTAGAGTGACAGACTAAAATCCTCAATTCGGTCCTATCTTTTGGGTGCTGAAGTGTAGATGTTAGCCCTCAGATGTGAGAGCTCCGAAGTGAGAGCTGCTATCCTCCCAGCCTAGCCGTAGATTCAGTAACCAAGCATAAGATTAGTTAATGTTCTTTATGTCTGGACTAAAGGGTAAATAATAGGTATGCTCCTATTTGGCACAATCCAATTTGAACTAATTCACTTTATCCATTCACTATAATTTCTTGATAAGAAGAATAATGCTTTCTTATATATTAAATTTCACAGTATAAAATTTATTAGTAGAATTAGTTATTTAAGAGTTATTAAAATTACATATTTATTTCAATTTTCTATTAGTGACAGATAAGCAATTTGAATTATATTGTTGTGATTAAGTATTGATTTTCTAAAATCTTAGTTCGTAGCCTCTAATATTACTCCCTCTATAATCGATATCTAGGACTCTATTAGAGCCCTGTATTACTTGAGTGATACGTATACTTATGTTGATAAGTGTGACTTTACCATAATTTAATACTTTATTTATACATCTTTATCAAATTTATAACTGTTGTCAAGATTTTGGTACTATTGCTGAGGAATTAAATCTTCTAGCAACAATATTAAATTTTTGTATTTTTAAGCATATATAAAGTCGTTGTCAAATTTTTGGCGTCGTTGTCGGGGAGCAAACAAGAATCATAATCGGAGTAACAGACAAATTAGGACTATTAGAAAATTTTTATTGGAATTGCAACTTATTTTCATATTTAGTTAACTGTTTTTCTGTGTACTGATTTTAATTATATGTGTAAATTTGGACCTAAAAATCTTATACCCTACGATTCTGAATTAGAACGCACTGTTTAAAGAATTAGAAGACTAAGAAGAGAACTTAGAAATCCTGACACAATGGAAAACAATGTGAACAATCAAGGAATAGAAAATGAACACCAACCTAGACCCCTACGAGATTATGCAAATCCTACAGCAGATGAAATTCACTTCTCTATCTAAAATCTTGATGTAGCTACTAATTTATTTGAGCTTAAACCTGCTATTATCCAAATGGTACAAAACAATCAATTCGGAGGTACATTAAATAAAGATCCTAAATTATACCTCGCTAGTTTTTTAAAACTTTGTTCTACTTTTAAATATGACAGAGTTTTAAACGACGTTGTTGGACTTATACTTTTTCCTTTTTCACTTCTGGATAAGGCTAAGATGTGGTTAAATTTGTTAGCACCTGGATCTATTAGATCTTGGAGTGAACTTTCACAGAAATTTCTAACCAAATATTTCCCTCCATCCAAAACTGTTAAACTAAGAAATGACATAATATCGTTTTATCAGATTGATGGAGAGTCGATATATGAAGCTTGTGAGAGATTTAAAGATCTTCTTAAGAAGTGCCCTCATCATTCGTTACCAGATTGGTTGATAATTCAAACTTTTTATAATGGATTAGTGAGATCACTTAGATTGATTATAGATGTTGCAACTGGTGGTTCTTTAATGTCAAAACCTTTTGATGAGGCTTATTCATTAATAGAAGAGATGACTATCAACAACTTTTGATGGCCCTCTGAAAGGGTAAATCCTAAAAGAGTAGCTAGTATCCATGATTCTGATGCAATATCTCTGTTAGCTTAGCAGATTGCTGCAATATCAAAGAAATTAAATCATTATGGAATGAATTATTCTCCAACACCTACTATGATGGAAGAGAATACATCTGGGCAATTTGTGGATGTTCAACCTTCGTATGAGACTTTAAATGCTATTAATAATAGACCCAACAACCCTTATTCAAACTATTATAACTCGGGTTGGAAGAATCATCCAAATTTTAATTGGAAGAACGATTATTCTACAAATTAACAATTGGCGAACAACCCAATCAACCCATTAGAAAATTCATCCAACCAAGGAAATGTTAATTATAAACCTTCTTATCCTATAGGATTTAACAGTAATACTCAATTTAAGGAAAAAAAGTTGTCTATGGAAGAGATGATATTAAACATGGGTCAATAATTGCAAAATCAAGGAAATCAATTACAGATTCAAGGAAATCAATTATAAAATAAAGGAACTGCTATTAAGAATATTGAAAATCAACTAGGGCATATCACTACTGCGTATAGTGACCAAATATTGAGAACTTTTCTTAGTACCGTGGAACCAAATCCTAAAGATCAAGGAAAAGAACAGATAACCATTTGGGATACGAAGATTTATCCTCTACCCTTATGGCTCGGATGTGCTATGACGTATCGGGATACTCCCGTCAAGTGATTTATGGTTATTTCGTAGGTTTCGTGTGTTGAGGAGCCACTATCCATTTGGATGTGAGAGATTTTCTCTGCCTGATGACTTGACGTGAGCTTCAAAGCATTAAGACCATCTCATAGGAAATAATCACCTTTTGATAACCTATGCCCCAAATTCATGATAATAAAGTGAAACTCCTTTCATAGAGAGTCTTCTTGGGTATTCCACAAGATGTAATTAACCAGTAGGAATATGTTCCCCTTGGAGACTTTTGACCCCAGAACAAAAAAGTTCTTTTTGGTTCTCTGGTTACGGGTGGCTTATATAGAGATTCTGCTCATAGATGTTTCCCAGGGTACTTTGATTCGATTCTCTTTGGACGTATACACTCAACCCATCACATGAGGATTACTCCTATATAAGCCTTCTATCTTTTTTCTTTTTGATTTGTTTGTCTATTTGTTGTCGTACGTCATTTTGTTATTTGATTCCTCTCTTCTTTGAGTCATTCATTTGATTCTGGAGGGAGACTTATTTGAATAGAAAAATTATACGACGACAAATAAATAGACAAGCTGGAGACTCTTAGATCTAAAAAGAATGAAGAAAAACACGGCGACGGCGACGTATATGTGAACTTTTTGTGGGTGTTTGTTGGTCTCCTCTCCTAAAAAATCTAAGTCTTTTCTTATAAAAATCCAAGTGGTGCCTTGGTGTCTCTTAAAAAATGTGTCTCCATCCAATAAATTTTCTGTGATTTGTTTACTTATAAGCTAATTGAATGAATTTTTTTATCCATGGGCTATTTCCTACTTTTTTTTATCAAGGTTGCTTCAAACACCTCTTCAAAATTCTGCTCCAATTAATATTTCTTCAAATAACTAACTTTGGCGCTTAAGCGCAGGGTACCTAGCGCTTAGGCGCCCCAGTTTATTTTGCAAATTTATTCATTTTTACTCTAAATTTGTCCATTTTTCACTCCTTTTAGCATTTCCATCCATTTGATTGTACCTACAAGAAAAACACAAAAATAGGTATAAAATGTATATAAATACATTATATATTTTAGGTGTATCAAAACTCACCACCATAAGTTATTATATTTGGTTTACAAAGTACAAGGGTTACTTGAGGACAAGTAATGATTAAGTTTGGGGCAATTGACACGAGTTAAAATTATCTATTTTTGTGTGTATTTTATACTCATTTTTAAGAATATTACGCTTTAATGAAAGATATTTTGTGTGTTTTTGATTTTAGGTGCAATAAATGAGATTTAAGAGCAAAAAGGATCACAAAGTTGACATGGCACCGATCTTCTAGAACCTCGGAGCCTAGGCGCCACGGATGGGCACCTAAGTGCCAAAGCCGATTATGCATATACTCAATGAATTTCGACGGATTTTGAAAAGGTTCCTGAAGTGACCCTTGGTGATTTTTAGAGCTTCATATATATAAAAGATTTCCAAACAAAAAAGTGTGTGTGGTGAGTCGTTTTAGGGTAGGTTAGATCGTCATTGGGGTGGGCAGCCACCATAGTGAGAGTGTGGTGATTGTGAGTGTTTGTGTAAGTCTTGTGGAGTCAAGTACAGTCAGAAAACTTCAGAGGATTACTTGGGAAATTTTCTAGATAAGTATTTGTACTTTTATTTAAGTCTTATTTTGTAAACTTAATTTTTAATATATATCATGTTTTGTTTTGTTATCCCCATGAATTCTCAGTAGTTTTTTTTTATCCTTGCAATAAGAATTAATCATATGTGGGGTTAGAATGTTTCAAATATTTCTTATATTCCAAAAATTTGTGATGGTATTTTCACTGATTCTTAATTTACTTTTCAAACTGACCATTTGTGATGTTAAAATTTGTTGCGAAACATAGTGACCCGGGAGGGCTATGATTTCACTCAACTAGTGAGTGCCACACTAAACCTTGGATGGAAGGGATGTCACGTCCAAGAGGGAGTGAAAATAAATAGGGAGATAAATTTTGATGGGTGTGGAATTGATGATTCTAGAGTGACAGGCTAGAACCTTTTTCAATTTGGTCATTAGTTTGGAACTAGAGGCCTGGTTTGTTCTATAGAGAGGGCATAGTGGGTAATCTGGAAGTGAGAGGCCATAATCTACTCAGAATAATTGTATCAATCAACAACTTAACTTTAGGTTAGCCAATATTCTTTATGCACTCAGGCGAGGGTAAGAAAAAGGGTATGTTCCTATTTGTCACAAACCCTTATTTTTATCTTTAAGCATTTAATCCTTACACTTATTACAATATCTTTGCAAGAAGAAAGACTTTTTATTATAATCATACTTCCTTACACATATGTAATTTAAGAAACTTTGCATCTACTTTTAGTTTTGCATTTAGATTTAACTAACATTGATTTATACCCTTTTACAAATAGTTCGATATTATTCTCCTACAAATTTTATTTACAATTTAAATAGAAATATTTCTAAGTTGACAGAGAAATTCACTTATTCTCTATGAGTTTAATACTGGGGTTTTTAAAGAAAACTCTATATTATTTGAAATGATATGTATACTTGTGTAGTACCTCTAGTGTGTAAATCATTAATTAATTTTATAACACAATTATTTTGCACACTAGCCACTGAATATAAATTGAGTCAACTTTTTGGTCATATTTCAAAACTTAAATAATTACACAATTACAGGTCGAATTATTAGGCTGAGTTCATATCAACCTAAGTCAAACCCAAATCCAAGCCTAGTGCAAAGCTATTGATTTGGGTTAATTTATATCTAAATTAACTTAGGACTAAACATATGCACATAGGAGGAGGAGGGGACTTACCGAAGAGGAGACATGCCATAGGAGGAGGCTTGAGCACTTCTCTATCAGTCGAAGGTTGAATTCAGTGTGGTGATGGAGTGCCAATAGGGCCTATTTATATGCTAGAGAAGTGGTGGTGGAGGCCTTTGTGATCCTCAATTAAGGTGGAGGATAGACGGTAAAGATTATTCCAATGGTTGGAGCTCCAACGGATCACCTGCGGTGAACCATCGCTTTGATTTGATGTTGAACCCAAGTATGAAAGCCACAGGTTGCTAGTGTTCCTGAGGGATGTAGTCACAGAAGAGTCTGACATGACCATGCCTAGAAGCTTTCGCGTGTGGCTATACTCAAACCGAGTGTGACCATGCCTAAGAACTCCTAGGTGTGCCTACGCCCGTATCAGATATGACAACTCTTAAGAATTTTAAGTTCAGGTTGACCAAAAGTCAGGTCAACAGTAACTCCTCGCCATTTCTGAGGATAAAGCCTTGTGGTACGCTGATTTAGTGAACTTAACTGTCATCAAAATTGTTCCCTACAATCTAGTCTATCACCAGTGGAAGAGGTTTTTTTCATATGTCAAATTCTACTATTGGGATGAGCCCTATCTTTTTAGGAAGTGTAAGGACCATATCATTAAGAGATCTGTGTAATTAGAAGAAGTTGACAATATCATTTGATCTTGTCATGATTCAGAATCTATGGGACATTTTGAAGAATTTAGGTCTGATACTAAGTATTACAATCAGTATTTTATTGGCCTACCCTTTTTAAGGATGTGAATGATTATTTCAGAGCTTTTGATAGATGCCAACCGGTAAATAATATTTCTAAAAGATGTGGAATATATTTATGTTAAAGGAATTGATTTTATGAGACTCTTCATACCGTTATTAGGAAATTTATACATTTTGGTAGCAGTATACTATATCTCTAAGTGGATTGACACGGTGGCTTTGCTCAATTGTGATGCTAAGAATGCTCCAAAATTCTTGAAAATGCATATTTTAGTTAAGTTGGAACACCTAGGGTAATTATTAGTGGTTGAGGCATCCATCACAAATCATTTTTCACCTGAATGACGTAGACATGATAAAATATTTTATGACTATTTTTTTAATAATTATGGGAGTTATGGACCTCAAGATATAAAAGTTTTATATGAATTTTGCAAATAAAACTAAATAAATTGGACAATTACATATATGTCTTTAGCATAATTTTGTCTACAAATCCACAAACTTCCTTTTTTCTAGATGTTTGGCCATACATTCCCATAATTTCAAAATAATAAGGGATTTAGGGGAAATAAAGAGAGAGCGAGAGGGGGGAGAAAGAGAGAGAGAGAGAGAGAGAGATGAAGAAAAAGTTAGATTTTAGGGGTTTTGGGTCACTTTTGGTGTGATGGATTAGTTAGAAAAATTAACAGACTCAAGATATTCTACCTTTATCCTACATATGATTTTATTGATTTTGATTTTTTGTGCAATATTCAAAGTTTTGGTTGTCCAAAACTTGTAAAATTTGGGATATATTTATATTTTGGAAACTTTCGTTGTGTAGCTTTTAATATACTATTGTCTTATTTATTCTACATACTTTGTTTTAAGTAAATTGAATTTTTACTGGGTATGTCTTTTATTTAAGATAAAATTCATAATTTGAGTTATATGAAGCTTTATAAAAAAGTATATATATATATATATATATATATATATATATATATATATATATATATATATATATATATA
>NEWO01000081.1:553043-617564 GCA_003013225.1 Phalaenopsis aphrodite
GGATCGATAACTAGGACTCCATTAGAGCCCTATATTACTTGAGCGATACATATACTTGCGTTGACAAATTCGACTTTGACATTATTGAATATTATACATATACATCTTTATTAAATTAAACACATATATATAAAGTCGCAGTCAAGATTACTGTTAAATCTTGAGTGATACATTCATAGTATTATATTTCTCCCTGTGAGATCGATAACTATGACTCAATTAGAGTCCTATATTACTTGAGCGATACGTATACTTGCGTTGATAAATTCGACTTTGACATTATTGAATATTATACCTATACATCTTTATTAAATCAAACACATATATATAAAGTCACTGTCAAGATTATAGTCAAGATTACTGTGAATAGTAGATTTATATTGCTACATGTCTGTCTATGTATGTAATTTGATTTAAACTTTGCATTTGCTTTACTTTAGAATTATGCTTTTAGATCTTTGTATAGCTGAGACTAAGCACAAGATGTTTTGTTTTCAGTATTTTGAGTGTTGTGGCTTCGATTGCGACACTGAATTAATGTATTGAGGTTGAGAAAATACCAAACTTAGGTGTGTTATGTAATGTTTATTGTACCCTCTGGAATTTATATATAAATGTGATGTTTTGTGTTGTGAAAGTTTATTTGTGATAAGTACATCATTTAATTACTTAAAATTATATTTATAATGATTGAACGAATGTCGTTGAGGCTTGAAATTGATCGAAATCGCGAAAATCAGAGATTTCAACCAAAATCAATAGAGCCCGCCGACGGCGCCCTCGACGCCTCCGACGGCTCCCTTGACGCCGCCGACGACAGATTTTTCCCGATACTTATGTTTGATTTTCAATAGAGCGCGCCGACGACGAGCTGGCAAAAAAACACCTTTAACTGTGATTTTGACCAGTCAACCGCCACTATTCATCATCTCATTCCTCCTAAAAACGCAATTTTTGACCTAAGGCTTGAGAGATCTTAGATTTAGGGCGATTTCAAGGCTTTTTGACACCAGATTTAATCATCTCTAGGTAAGAGCTTCACTCTAAACTAAAAATATTTGATTTTCACCATGAATTTCTTCCACATTGAGGAGATCCAAAAAATTTGAGAATGTGAAGAAAATATTGGGAAGAAATTCATGGATCTTAGTGTTAAACTCTTAGAATTACTTTTGGAAGCCATTATTTGATGTTTGAAGTATATTTTGGAATTTTTCTATAATTGTGATTAGATTGAAATGGCTCCACATCAAAAGAGACAAATTGAGTTTGAAAAGTCTCGCTTCGTTAATGTGAAGGCTCAATCAAGATTTACTTCAGTATTTGAAGGAAAGAAGTGTATACAAGATCGAGTTTTTGAAAGTCTGGGAGGAGAAATTGAACGAGTTATTACCGAGCGAAGGTGGGAAAAATTTTGTTACACCACCAATAAAGCCGTTGCAAACATTGTGAAGGAATTCTACGCCAACATATTCTATTCTGAAGACGGAATCGCTCAAGTGCGGGGATTTCCTGTTGAATTTACTGTCGCCCGCATCAACACCTTTTACGAAGTCCCAACTCTTATAGCTGCTAATATGAATCCTTCAGTACTATCGAAGGCCCCCTGAATGATGTGATTAACTTTCTCACTTATGGGAAAGGAACATGGAAGATAAAGCAACGAGAACGGGTAAATTTTTTTGCTTTAAATGCCACCTCTAAAGCGTGGCATTATTTCATTTCCTCTACTCTGTTACCGACTTATCACCATAGTGAGGTAACTAGCGAAAGAGCTATTCAGAATAATAGAGCTATAAATGTGGGGAGAATTATTGTTAAGTACATATTGACTACGACAATGAGTGAAACAAGTGGAGGTCTAGGACATCCTGACCTTATTTATGCACTTTGCCAACTTTCTGGAGTGGAAGTTGAAGAAGATAAGGAATGGGTTTACCCTGTGAAACCCATTAGCAAGGCCAATTTGAAAACTTATGAATCTCATGAGAAATGAAGAACTGGAAGTAGAAGTCAAGAACCTTCTACTAGCAGAGATGTCCCTTCTACAAGTTATGACCTTCCACCTTCTAGTTCCCCTACTCTAACTGATTTGATAAATGAGTTAACCTTGTAATGGAAAAGCATAGAATTGATAAATAAAAGGATTGGAGGTTTAAAACGTCGACATGATTATGATAGTAAGTACCTTCAGAGGCATTCAAATTTTGAGGTAGCTTATTACGAAACTCAGGCCCGACACTACAGAGGTGAGCCTGATGTTACTTTCTCTGTGTACCCCCGATATACTCAATATCAATTCAATCCACCTGTTGATCAAGGAGATGAAGACATAGTTTAAGATTTTGATATTTGATAAAATTGATGACTTGTACTTGCACTTTTATTTTTGTGATCTTTTGTAATAGAAATAGATGTTTGTGTATTTGGACTTTCATTTTTATTGTTATGTTGCACTTGGATAGTTTTTAATTTTTATTATAAAGTTAGTGTGGTAGTTAAATTTGTATGTGTAGTATAATAGATGTTGAGTAGTATTTTGTAATGTAATGTGATTTTTATTTTGCATTTTGATTGTAATTGTTTTGTTTAGTATTGTGGTTGTGTTATGAAATATTGTGTTTGTTTAATGTTTTATTTTTTCACTTATTTCAAAATTTCATTACCCAGAAATTTCTCTAATGATTTATATGTGTAGAAATCTCCTAATATTACAGACCAGGTGAAGTAGAAATGCTGAGAAGGACAACAAAAATTTCAGAATGATGAAAATGCCTAAAATACTGAGGTATGATTTATATTTAAAGTTTTTCTTTCTACATGTATCATTTCATATTGAAAAATTTAAGTTTGGGGGAGGGAAGAAAAAGATTAACTATTAGATGTCCTCTATTTCAATATTTTCAAAAATTATTTAAATGATTTTATGTAGTGAATTTAATTCAGGTAACTATATTTTGTAGCTATTTAAATATTATGGTAGATTTAAAGGAATAATTTTGTAATGAAAATTAATTTTGTAACTTAAGATATTTTAGTATAAGAGAATAAGATTATAGTTAACTATTTAAAGTAAAGAAAACTATATTTTGAAGTATTAAGAATCTGGAAATTCATTTGAGAAGAAAAAATTGGGGCTCAATGATGTAAATGTTATGAAATATTTATAAGGTAAAGGAATACTTTGAGTTTCAAAATTAGGGAAAGAAATGTGAAGTTCAAAATCATTAAAGACTATCCAGATATAGTAATCATCACTTGAAAAAGAAAAAAAAAAGATTGACAACAATCCCTGAAAAGAAAAGAAAAATATATAGGATTGAAGGCAATTCAAATGAAAAAGAGAAAATAAAGAAAAAAATGGAAGTGAGGAGAAGCTTGAGGATATGCCTAATCAAAAATTGGCTTCACTGGACCCACATAAAGGGAAAACCTAAATACATTCCTAAACTTATATTTATGGATTAGACCTTTTACTAGTAGAGTTCTCATGAAGTTCCTATCATTTGAATATTCTAAGTGATTTAATATTGCAACATATAGTCATTCTTGAAATGAATAGAAGACTATAACTCTTAAATTTGATAACTATATAATCTTGTAGCTGTAGAGTTAATTTCATCACTTGAATTTTTTTTGAAAATTTCACTATGATATTTATCTGAATCAAACTTATAGTATTTCTGAATTAAAACTTTACTACAATAGATCATAACTTTTATGCAGTACTAAAATTACTTGAGGATAAGTAATAGTTAAGTTTGAGGGATTTTGACCAAAGGAAAATATATTGAGATTTTCATATCTATTTTATATTGTTTTTTATGATATTACACTTTAAAGAAAAGTATTTTTGATGTTTTGTTACAGGAATGATGAATTAGGGTCATTGGAGCAAAAAGATGCAAAAAGGAGCGAATTTGGAGCAAAAAAGGACCAAAATGTGAAGATTTGAACTAGGGCGTCGACGGCGAGCCCAACGACGCTGATTGTGAGATTTTCCCGAGACTCCATAATTAATTCACTTAGAAGGCCCGCCGACAACGCCCTTAAGGCTGCCGACGGCGCCCTTGAGGCCGCCGACAGCGAGATCAGCGGTTATGTCCAATAAGGAATTGAATAAGGACAAATTTTGGAGGGGTGCTTAGGAAACTCTTGGAAAAGCCCATCCACATCTTTAAAGAGAAGACTTTGGCCAAAAATAGAAGAGGGGAGACTCCAAATTGAAGTGTAAAAAAAGTGTAGAGAGACTAAATTGTGAGGAATTCTTCGAGAGATTATAAGAGTGGAGGGAAAGTGAGAGATTTCTTTCTCCTTGCCGCTTCGAAGAGAATTTTTGTGTGTTGTAAAGAAATGAAGAGATTCAGAGGAACTTAGAGGAGTTTTCTTGAGGAGAAATTAGAGATAAGTTTATTTATTGTTGTAGTTTGTATGACTTTGATTTTATATATGAATTCCAAGTTTTGTTGTGTTTTCCCCATGAGATTTGAGTAGTTTTTTCTGTCTTTCTCCTTGTCTTGAGATTTGTGAAATAGTGATTTGAATTGGTGAAGCCATAAAAATGTTTAAGAAATTGCGATGCTCTTTTCACTTTGAACTTAATTACTTTCAATCTGGCCAATGAATTTGTTAAAATATGTTGAGTTTTACAACTAAAGTGAAGATTACATCCAAGATACAGGGAGGTCAAAGCCCTTGAAAGTTGGGTGCAAATAAATAGGGAAATATAATTATTGGGAGTAGAATTGGAGATTTTAGAGTGACAGACTAAAATCTCCAATTTGATCATATCGTTTGGGTGCTGAAGTGTAGATGTTAGCCCTCTTGCGAGGGAAACGTGGGAACTCCGAAGTGAGAGTTGGTATCCTCACAGCCTAGCCGCAGATTCAGTAAATAAGTGTAAGATTAGTCAATTTTTTTTATGTCTGGACCAAAGGGTAAATAATTTGTATGCTCCTATTTGACACACTACAAATTGAACTGATTCACTTTATTCATTCACTATAATTTATTGACAAGGAGAAGGATGTTTTCTTATATATTGAATATCACATTAAAAACCTCATTAATATAATTAGTTATTTAAGAGTTATTAAAAATTACATAATTATTTCAAATGTCTATTAGTAACAGATAAGCAAATTGAATTCCATTGTTGCGATTAAAGTATTGTTTTTTCTAAAATCTTAGTTCGTAGTTCTAATATTACTCCCTGTGGGATCGACATCTAAGACTCCATTAGAGCCCTATATTACTTGAGCGATACATATACTTGCATTGATAAGTGTGACTTTACAATTATTGAATATTTTATACATCCATCTTTATTGAATTTATAACTGTTATTAAGTTTTGGTACAGTTGCTGAGGAATTAAATCTTTTAGCAGTAATATTAAATGCTTATATTTTTAAGCATATATAAAGTCGCGGTCAGTTTACTTCAGTGATAATCTCTATACCTCCTAAAAAAGTCATGCTCCTTTAGTATTTGTTATAGTTGTATATATTTAATCTTGTTCAAAGCGAATAGAATAAATTTCTTCTTCATTCATGAAAACCCTTAAAAATAAAAAAATATATATCATAATTTATAATTTTACTAACCATTAATCTATTATGAAATTTGTCGTTGCTACACAATAATATTAGTTTTTTTAGTAAGCATTTTTTCAAATCCTTATTTTTTGTGATCAATAGGAGTGGCAATACATATAATTAACATGCATGTATAAATTATTAAATAGTGGGTAATGTAGAGACCCGGTCCATCGAATTTAATTAGCTTTTTTATTAAGTATCTCACTTACCGCTCACATATCACGCCCACCTACCGCTCACCTAGCATTTCCCACGTACCGTTCACCTACCTCCCACATACCGCTCTCATGGTTTTATAAATAGTATCTTTTGGTTTAAAGGAAATACAAGCCAAGCAAAACCAAACCAAGTCATCTTGAGGCTAAGAGAAAGAGAGGAAGAGAGAGAGAGAGGAAGGGAGAGAAAAAAATAGAGATTTTCTTGTAAACGTAGAGACGCTCGACGGTGTAATTCCTCAAAGAAATAAATCTTCTGCAACTCCGTGAACGTAGGCAAATTTATCGAATCACGCAAATCTGTGTCACTCTGGTGCTTTTTCTGCGTGCAATTTTTCTCATTCCATTTTTTGTTTTATTGTCGTTTTTTTTCACAACAACTGGTATCAGAGCTTTGAGTTCGAAGCTAAGGAAAACGATAGGCGGAGACGAAGTGATGACATCGGGGATCGAGAAGTTCAATGGGACATATTTTATTTACTGGTAGATGCAAATAAAGGACTACCTCTATGAGAAGAAACTTCATCTTCCGTTACTAGGAAAGCAACCAGAAAAGATGGATGAGGCGGAATGGAATTTGTTGGATCGACAGGTTCTGGGGGTTATACGATTAACCATGTCGAGATCGGTTGCCCACAACGTCATCAAGGAGAGGAGTACTGCAGATCTCATGGCGGCTTTATCAGGTATGTATGAAAAGCCATTGGCGAATAACAAAGTGCATTTGATGAATAAGTTATTCAACTTGAAGATGGTGGAAGGTGTGTCTGTTGCTCAACACCTGAATGATTTTTACACTATCATAAATCAGTTGTCGTCTATTGAAATTGATTTTGATGATGAGATACGTGCGCTGATATTGTTGGCTTCATTGTCAAATAGTTGGGAAGCTATGAGGGTGTCAGTTAGTAGTTCTACAGGTAAATCTAAGCTGAAATATGATGATATTCGTGATTTGATTTTGGCTGAGGAGGTGCGCATGAAAGATTCTAGCGAGACCTCAAGTTCGAGTTCGGCACTGATTGTTGATTCCCGAGGGAGATCACATGACAGAAACTCAAACCGAGGAAGATCAAAATCAAAGTATGATCAGCAGGCAACCTGCTGGAATTGTGGCAAGGCTGGCCACATAAAAAGGAACTGCAGTAATTCTAAAAAGAAGGAGAATAATGACACTAATGTTGTAACTGAAGAAATACATGATGCACTATTTATGGCAGTTTACAGTTCTGTTGATGACTGAATACTATATTCATGGGCTTCCTTCCATACATCTTCCCGTCGGGAGTTAATGAAAAATTATGTTGCAGGTAACTTTGGGAAGGTTTATCTGATTGATGAAAAAGCTCTGGACGTGGTAGGGATGGGAGACATTGATATTGTACTCCCTAACAAGAGCAAATGGACTTCACAAAAGGTCAGACACGTTCCTGAGTGGAAGAAAAACCTCATCTCTGTTGGGCAGCTCAATGAGGGTGGTCATTCAGTGGTGTTCACATATAGCACCTGGAGGTTACCAAAAGAGCATTAATAATGACTCGGGGTAAGAAAACAGACACACTATATATGACTACATGTTTACTCAGGTGTGGACACATGCGTCAGAGGTGCGTTATGGGAAAGCAGAAGAAGGTCCATTTCCTGAAAAGTGGCAGAGCGCCAAAGGCAGGAAAACCAGACCATGTACAGACAAATGGTGGAGAAACACATAACTATAAAGAAATCTTGCAAGATAAGAATTTGAGCAAGTGAGAGTTGACCAAGAAGGAGGAGATGAATTCCCTGCCAGGGAATCAGACTTGGGAGCTGGCAGAACTTTCACCAAGGAAGAAGGTATTGCACAACAAGTGGGTGTACCGGGTGAAGCTTGTGTTTGGTGGCAGTAAGAGGTACAAGGCTGGACTTATTGAAAAGGACTTTCAGCAGGGGCATGATATTGCTCATGCAGTGGGAGTTGTAAGCAGATACAAGAGTAACCCAGGAAAGAGCTTGGTGGTACAAGGCTATGTTGGCGGTGATATGTCAACTGCGTTGGCGGTGATATGTCAACTGAGGGTGTTACTCGTGAGAAGCTGAAGTTGTGCTCAACTTCAGCTGGTCTTCTGGCATGAAGACATTGGCTTCGAGTTGCGGAAGTGAAGGATATCATGTTTGAGGAAAAGGTCGGTACAACTAGTAGATGATGCAGATAGTAGGTGATGCAGTCAGTATCCCAGTCTCCAAGTAGAAGAATTGTTGGGTAATGTGGAGACCCGGTCCACCGAATTTAATTAGCTTCTTAATTAAGTATTTCACCTATCGCTCACCTACCACACCCACCTACTGCTCACCTACCACATCCCACTTACCACTCATCTACCTTCAACCTACCGCTCTCATGGTTCTATAAATAGTCACTTTTGGTTTAAAGAAAATGCAAGTCAAGCAAAGTCAAGCAAGACCAAACTAAGTCATCTTGAGAGCTAAGAGAAAGAGAGGAAGAGAGAGAGAGAGAGGAATCGAGAGAAGAAAATAGAGATTTTCTTGTAAACGTCGAGAAGCTCGACAGAGTAATTCCTCGAAGAAATAGATCCTCTGCAGCTCCGTGGACATAGACAAATTTGTCGAACCACGTAAATTTGTGTGTCGCTCTGATGCTTTTTCTGCATGCAGTTTTTCTCATTCCATTATTCGTTTTATTGAAGTCGTTTTTCACAACAAATAGGAGTGGCAATACATATAATTAACATGCATGTATAAATAATTAAATATAGCTTGATAGATAGTAAGTGAAAACAGGTTGTCTAGCATCTCGTAAATGTAATCCTTAGTAATAATCTTCAACTAGTATTTGTGATCAATCCTCATCTTGGACTGCTTCTAAAAGAAATCCAAAGGATAAGACATTGGATGATTTATGGTGCTGAATCCTCATAGTGAATAATTCTTCTCATGTGTTCATAATAGAGGATGACCAAACCACTATATCCTTTAATATTATCACATGAGATAGAGATAGATCTTTCTTTTATACCAGAAGCACAACATTGTCCTTGGCATTAGCAATTATATTCCCTTTAAAATCACTTTTACACTTTTTACAAATATGGCGAAGAGAAAATCTTTCAAATAAAATTTGACTTAAAGATGGAAGCTAGTTTTAGAGCACTGCAATCTTTTTTTCCATTCTTTTTGTTCTTGTAAAAGTTAGTAACTCTTCCTTGTCGAGTATGGTGCCTTCGTTTTCTTGTTTTGATTCTTGTACTCCATAGGCATTTCTATCATTTTGGTTTAATTGAGATAAACAATTGGAAAGAAGCGAAATTCACCTAAATTTTGTGAATAAAATAATATAATATTCATAAAAAAAAATTATTGAGAGTTACTCACAAAATAATCATCTGATTTCAAAACTTCATGGTTTAACAACTTCACAAATTGCTCGACATTATCTCAAACTGTGCAGTTGTCCACCAGTCTTCTATGTATCCCATTCAATGGAACTCTTATCATGTCAGCCGCCTAAGCCTTCCCTAGTGTCATTGTGGTGTTAATACATCTTTTGACAGTATTTCTTCAATTCAAAGTATAACTATTTAATCTCATTTAGGTGAAGATAAAATCTTGCTATGGGTTTGTACCCATTTAGGGTGAAATAGTTTTTTGATCAATCGATCGATGCATGAAATTTCTTGACATCTTCTGCATCATCTTATGTATGAATCATCACATCGACTTGTACAATGAAGTTTGCATCCGTCACAAGCAACCTTATCTCATCCAACGATGTATGCATTTGTCTTAAGAGAGCAAGGAGGATTAGGACTCCGCCCAACAATCCTGATCATTGTCAGAAGATGTCAAGAAATTTAAATCCGTCCAATAATCATTGCGGGAGGATGGTGGCAAAACTTAAATCCGAAGCAATAGCAAAAACACGCCATGTAGCAGCACTCAAAAAATGATGGCAGCAAAATAATAGTGGCAACTTCAATGATTATCAGAAGCAAACAACAGTTGGCAGATCTGAAATCAGCAACCAATGTCAAACACAAAGCAAGGCAGCAATAGGTTTTGAAGAAAATAGCGTCATTTTGCTATTAAGTATTAAGTGTAGATGTTAAGATCAGTATCTAATTTTCCGATGCAAATAAGAAAGAAGCATATGACCCAAAAAATATTCAGTCTTTGATGAATGTGTATTTAGTATGTATGTATTGATGCAATAGCATTAATTTTTACACTTGTTCGAATGACTGCGGCCGCAATCCAAATATAGTAGTAGGCACGCAGCAGCACAATTCCTGATTTATGACTAGCCTTTAACTCAAAATGTGGACAATTAATAGCAAGAAATTGTATAAAAAAAACGGATATGTGAGATGCAGCGCTCGATCATGGTTGCGTTGCCAGTGACGGTGCTGCTGCTGCCGAGTCTTTTGGGTGGAATTGGATGAGATGCGATTTGCCGGCCACATCGGGGAGTGTGCGGCGGGTGGGGAAAAGGGTGTCCCGGCTTGTTGCTGTGAGCGTGAATCCGAGGATGAAGATTACGGTGGAAACGGCCAAGATGGCTGATCCAATATACACGCCGTCTTTAACGAGGTAGCACTCTCCGTCCAGCCAACCTCTCCCGTATGCCTGCTTATTGCTCATGCTCGAGGCAGTTCCCAGCAGGATGGCCGCCAGTGCAAAGCTCAACCTGAACAAAGCCACATAATTAATCCATTCTATTTCTCTTTCGATGATGATCCAAATACATGTATGATTAATAGGGCCTACCAGGATAGAACAAGAAGAGCAATCGAAGCTGATCGCCTTCTCCTGGAATTGCCCGAGCAAATTCTGGCTGCTGCTGCTGAGGTTCCCGCGATCTGGGCGACAGACAGACACACCAACGCCGTTATCCCTAGCGCGAATGCGGAGCTCCTCTGCAGCGAGCACAGGCTTCCATCCAGTTTCAAGTCTCTTGTAGCCTGTGGATCAGGAATACGTAAAATTCATGGACGACAAGTTACGATTGACAATTAGATATCAAAAAAATCACTATTGATGAGATCGATGATGTCGGTCACCTTGGATTTGGTGAATTCGGCAGCCACACAACAAGAGAAGGCCACCATGCCCAAAAGCAGAACTGCCGATGAGATGAAAAGCTGTGCCACACGGCATCCAGGTTGCTCCATTTGTGGGGCGGGGCTGGCCGGAAGCGGCTGGAATGGCGGTCGCTAGATCTGGGATAGGGATGCTTTACTTGATGGATTTTGCTTGGTCGGGAGAAAAGGGATGATGGTTTCCTTCCTCCCTGCTTGGCCTTGGGTTTTCCTCGTACGGAGAACTACCTCCATTTACTTGTAGTAGCTGGAATTTTAGGACAAACAAACAATCACCTCCCAGACTTGGTATTTTGGATTGTTGGAATGGCGAAGGGGACTGAGTACTGGAAAAGCCTCCAAATTTGAATCAGCATCCACCATGACAATAATGTTTTAATGAACAACGGCAGGCCCTCCGAGAGTCGGTCAACGGCTGCTGCTAGCGATGAGTAAACAGAGAGGGCCTGCGGGAGTGGTTTGACCAAAAATTATTTTTATCACCACTGGGTCGGCAGATGAGAGTAGGAGGAAGATTCGACTTGCAAGCCTGGCTTTCAACCTTGAAGCGATCATTCGATGAGCGCGGTGGCGTTCCATTCCCACGGAATGAAAACTCCTAGCGACGCGATGAAATGAACACTAGGACCGATCATTTGGAAATTTTTACTCTATATGTTTTGTAATAAAAACTATAATTTCATAATTTTTTTTTCACTGTTTCTATATATCTTTTCATCAACTCAGTCCTACAATCGCATTCATTCACCCATTGAAAAATTTTACAATCCTTATTTTCAAATTTTTTGTACATCTGTAAAATTTTTATCTTACATTGTTATCTTTCCGAATTGTAAAAAACAACATATAATAGATCGCAATCACAGAATCGGTCGATGTTTGGTCCCTTCAATTCTTGTTGAATTTCTTGAGTTCATTTTTAATAGTACAAACCTGTACATTAATGATTAGCATAAAAATAATGAATTTATTTATATATGCTTGTATTCTATTCCAAAATCATTAATAAAGCATAACAACACAACATATTACTATAAAAGAGAATTGACAAATATACCATTGAATTCATGTAAGTAGTCACCATTGACAATCCATCTATCGTAAAACTATAATTGTTTGAGTTAATTCTTACAACAGATGCTTCCATATTGTTGTTTTTTTAAATATTAAGATTGTGGAATGTTATAATAATAAAATCTCAGGGCTCAGAGTCAACACAAGGAGGTGAATAATCTATCTTCAGTAGAAAGTAGTAGACCCATAATGCAAGGGATCTTGGTTGCCAGAAACACTTAAGATCAAATTTGTTTATGTAGGAATGCGTATAAAGAAGGCCATCTAGAAGAATTCCTTGGTCAAATGACTCATCAAAGCCATCTAAAGAGGCAGCGATCAAAATGCGAAAGAGGCACAAACAGGAAAAGCTAGATAAAAAATTTACATGAAAAGCATTCCAACAAGTAAACATGTGAATACGTATAGCACTAAGGAGCTATGTATGCAAATATGTAAATTTAGGTGCGAGATAGTTAAATGCATATAACATCTGTTAAATAATGAACATATTCAATTATGCATAAGCAACCAAATAAGAAAGCACTTCAATGGCCTTTGTTATACAGCCAAAGACGTATAAGCAACCAACAAACTTTTGGAATTTCATTCGCTATAATGCCAAAGCATCTATAGCTCTCCACAAAGCCCAGAAGCAGCTTCTAGTTTAAAAGTGAAGCCCACCTTTTTAAGCATAAACCCGAAGCAATGTTTTTCTATCTCCGCAATGAAGCTATCATATACAATTCAATAATCATAGATAAAGCAATTGCAAAAATCTATTTAAAAAAGTTTTGCTGCCAACAATAAAAAGGTCATATACAATTCAATAACTATATTTTCAAGGCAATATGACTCAACAATTGAGGCACTAAACACAGCCAATGGTGTTCAAACAAAATGAGCTGCTAAAAACAAAGGACTGGATAACTTATTAATAGCAACGAGTAGTTCTAAAAAAAATTCAAAATATTTCAAACAAAATGTGCTGCTAATATTTATTCATTAGAAAACATATTGCACACTTCGCAGTTCCAAAATATATATTCACTTGAAAACAATTAATCAAATAATCCCCTCTGTAGGGAATCCTGTAATGCAACAATCCTCAAGGAATATGCAACAATCTAGAATGTCAGACAAACAGCACAATTCATAATAAGAGAAGCTAAGGAAGCTTAGCGCAGCTGCTAGAGAGCTACACTTTTTTTCCATCCATTCACAACAAATAAGAGAAGCTAATAAGCAAAAAGAGGGCACAAATTAAACTTAAATCCATAAAATAAACACGTTCATAAGTCTTCCACAAATAGTTATGAATTTCCTTTGTAATGGCAGCATTGGTTACCTAAGAATCTTTATATCATCCTAAGATGCCACATCATCACCACAGAAAACATAATAACATCCTTAGTACCTAGAAGCACATAACGACAACACTATAATTCATCATCGCCCACATATATTCTTAATCATAAATGAAGCAAACAACAGTACACAAGTGAACGTTATGTATATCACAAATCCAGATATTTGCAACATTATTAGGTCCCACATAAGTTTAACAAAAACAATAGCAAAATCCCAGGCATTGCAACCTAAGCATAAGTCACATTTTCCCAAATATATGCATTACGAAAGAAGCAATGGTGTTCAAACAAAATAAGATGCTAAAAAATAAACGGCAGGATAACTTAAAATCCTTTACAAAATATTTCAAACAAAATGGGTGCTAATAATTTCTTTATATAAGAGCAAAAATCAAGTATAAGCCCCCACGAACAATGCAGAGTTTGAACTTCAAACCAGAAATTGAAGAGAAAATTTTATTTCTACTTAATGATTCAATTCAAGGTGCATTTATATATATAAGAGTCTCTCCTCCTTAGATAAGGAAACTAATTAAATAAATTCAAAGAAATTCCTATTACATTTCAAGACTAATTAAGCAAGATAAAAATAAGGAAGGAGAATAATATCTGTAGAAAAGAAAAGACAATAAATATTGTAATTTGAATTTTGAATTTGATCTTTCAACACTCCCCCTCAAGTTGACATGAATATATCTTTCAGAGCCAGCTTGCATACTAAACCGTCGAACTGTTTTTTGTGAATACCCTTTGTTAGAATATTCGTTCCTCGGTCGTTGGAGGGAACATACACCATGCATATATCACCTCTGTCAATTTTTTCTTTGATGAAGTGTTTGTCTATCTCTACGTGCTTTGTTCTATCATGAAGGACAGGATTGTGGGCGATGACGATGACAAACTTATTACCACAGTACACATTTATTGGTGGTGGACTATGAATTTTTAACTCATTGAGAATTCTTTTAATCCGTAGAACTTCACATATCCCATAAGCCACAAATCTGAATTCAGCTTCAGCGCTGCTTCTTGCCACGACACTTTGCTTCTTGCTCCTCCAGGTTACTAAGTTCTCTCCTAGAAAAGTGCAGTACCCTGAGGTTGATCTTCTATCTGTAACACTTCCAGCCCAATCTGCATCTGTAAATGCTTCTACCTGTAAGTGCTCATTTTTCTTGAACAGTAGTCCTCTTTCGGGTGTTTCTTTCCGATACCTAAAGATCCGATAGACAACCCCTAGGTGATGAGTATTTGGGGAATGCATAAACTGACTTACCATGCTAACAGCAAATGCTATATCAGGACGAGTGTGTGACAAGTAGATTAGTCTTCCCACCAGTCTCTAATATTGTTTTTTATTGACACCATCTATTTTATATGTCACTTGTAACCTTTTATTTGGTTCAATCGGAGTTTTAGCAGTTTTGCACCCAAGCATTCTGGTTTCACTGAGTAGGTCGAGTACATACTTTCGTTGATTAATAAAGATCCCCTCCTTAGATCTGGCAAACTCAATACCAAGAAAGTATTTTACATCTCTCAGATTTTTAATCTTGAATTTTGTGACCAATCTTTCTTTTAATTTCTCAGTTTCCCTAACATCATCTCCTGTAAGGATAATATCATCTACATAAACAATGAGTATAATGAGTTTACCAGTTTCTGAATGTTTGTAGAACATGGTATGATCAGCTTGACTCTGAGTGTATCCATATGTTGTAATCACCTTTCTAAACCTCTCAAACCAAACGCGAGAAGATTGCTTGAGCCCATACAAGGATTTCTTTAATTTGCACACTTTGTCTTCTCCAAACTTCTTCTCAAATCCTGGTGGAAGATCCATGAATTCCTCTTCCTCTAATTCACCGTTTAGAAAAGCATTTTTGACGTCGAGCTGATGCATGGGCCAATTACGGTTTGCTGCTATGGACAGTAAAACCCGAATAGAATTGATCTTGGCTACCGGAGCGAATGTCTCATGATAGTCAATTCTATGAGTTTGAGTGAATCTTTTCGCTACTAATCTTGCTTTATAACTTTTAATACTCCCATCAGCTTTTACTTTAGTAGTGAAGACCCATTTACACCCAACAGTAGACTTGTTTCTCGGTAGAGTGACAATTTCCCATGTCCCATTTTTCAAAAGAGCATCAATCTCTTCCTTTACTGTTATTCTCCAATTTGGATTACTAAGAGTATCCTGTATTGTTCTAGGTTCAGACATATTAGAAATTTTTTACAAAAAAGCTTGATGTTTGTGTGAGATTTTTTTGTAGGATAGGTATTTCGAAATGGGATATTTGGTAGTACAAGAACGTGTTCCTTTTCTAAAGGCTATAGGAAGATCCAGATTGATAATCTCTGAATCTTGAGCTTCTATTGGTGAAAAAATAAGATTACGATCAGAAATTACCTGTGTTTCTTGAGGACCATCATTCGGTTCTTCAGATTGGGAGGGAGCTAAAGATTCAGTTTGAATTTTTTTTCTTTTATAGAGCCTCTCCCTGGAAAAAACAAGAGGTTATGTTGTTGTATTATGCGGTATTTCTCCCCATGTATTAGACAAGATACTTTCATGTCTCTTGACTAGGGTTCTTCTTATTTTCAACAAATATTTCTGGTTCTTTGTTTTCACAGACCTCAGGTGTACTTGATGTTACAACAATTTTTGGTAATGGGTTAGAAATTTGCCAAAAATCATCTTCTCCATCTATATTATACTCCCCCTGAAGTGGATTTTTGTGAAAGAAGAGAATTTTTTCCATGAATGTCACATCCATACTAATGTAAATTTTTTTGGTGACAGGATTAAAACATTTGTAACTCTTTTTTTTTAGGCATATCCAAGAAAAATGCATTTTTCGGATTTTGGATCCAATTTTGATCGGCAATTATTCGGAATATGAACGAAACATGTGCATCCAAAGATTTTTAAAGGAATATTGAAGGCATTCGTAGACTTAAAAAATTATTTTTCAGTTTGTTTAGAGGAGTTGTATATTGTAAAACTCGAGTTGGCATTCGGTTTATTAAATATGATGTTGTTAAAACAACGTCCCCCTATAAATATTTTGGAACATTCATTGAAAACATGATAGCTCGAACAACCTCAAGTAAATGTTTATTTTTTCTTTCAACAATTCCATTTTGTTGTGAAGTGTCACGACAAGTATATTGATGAATTATGTCTTTGTTTATTAAGAACTCCCCTAAACATTCAATAAAATATTCAGTTCCATTGTCAGATCTAAGGATGCATATTTTAGTTTCAAATTGAGTTTCAATCATGTTGTAAAAATCCTTAAAAAAAATTTCAACTTCTGATTTTTGGCTTAGAAGATAACCCAACATATTCTGGTGTGATCGTCAATAAAAGTCACAAATTTCTTTTTCCCATATAATGTTTTGACTTTTGAAGGTCCCCAAACATCACGATGGATCATGTAAAAATGTTTTGAAGGAGAGTATGGTTTTGGAGAAAAATTTATGCAATGACTTTTTGTCAAATAATATGTTTCACATTGAATTAAAGCACAATTAACACCCTTAAACAAATTTGGAAATAAATATTTTAAATAAGAAAAACTTGGATGGCCTAGTCTAAGATGCGATTCCATTATTTTCTCTAATGCAGGGTTCGACCTCATAATGTTGTAAGCTTCAACCTTATTTTTACCAGGAACAGTCTCCTCAAAATAGCAAAGTCCTCCTATTTTTTTAGCTCTCCCAATCATCATCCCCGACTTCTGGTCTTGAAAAACACAAGAGTATTCACATAAAATTATACGACAGTTAGAATCTTTTGAAAGTTTGCTGGCGGATAGAAGATTGCATTTGAGTTTTGGAACATGGAGTACAGTTTTAAAACCTATACTCTTTGACAGGTTAATGTTTCCTTTTCCAGCAATGGAAGAGAAACTACCGTCAGCAATACGAACATTTTCATGCCCAGAACATGGGATGTATGACTGAAATAAATAGTGTAAAATTGTCATATGATCAGAAGCTCCTGAATCAATAATCCAAGATTTTAGTTGTCTACCTGCATGTACCATTTAACAAGTTGGGGTACCAGTAGCCAAACTGGGGTTTAGCAGTTTCAGGAGTTGATCGATTTTCTCTTTGTTAAATGGGTTGGTTTGTTCGGCAACAACATTAGCAGTAGGTGGTTTGCGCTTGTTTCTTGACTTCCAGTCTGCAGGTTTATCGTGGAGGTATCAGCAGGTTTCTTTAGTGTGTAGTGGCTTGCTGCAATGATCACACCATACCTGTGGTTTCTCCTCATTCTTCTGTGAATATGGAACAGTCTGCTTGCTGATATGAGCCTCCGATTGGAATGTCGAAGTCTCACGTATGCTGGTAGGAAATGGATTTCTTGTTGAGCATCACTCCTCTTCGTGTTTCTTCGCAGCGAATTTATGAGAAAGCCTCATGGATTGAAGGCATGGGACTTCTTCCAATAATTTTGCCCCTAACCTCATCAAAATCCTCATTTAGTCCAGCAAGGAATTTAAAAATTCTATTTGCATCAACAATTTTCTTATACCTACTAGCATCATCAGAACACTTCCACTCTTGATCATTGAACAAGTCAAGATCTTGCCATATTCTTTTTAAATAATTAAAGTATTTTGTGTCAGAGTCATTACCTTGACGAATGTCACCAAGTTTTAGGGAAAGTTCATAAACGTGAGATTGGTTGCCCGTGTCCGAATACATTTGGGCCACATTCTCCCAGAGTTCTTTGACAGTGGAGTAACACATGTAGTTTGCACCAATCTCTTCTTCCATAGAGTTCATCAACCATGTCATTATCATGGAATTTTCTGCATCCCAAGTTGCGTAAGTTGGATCTGTAGTGGCTGGCTTATGAACCTCCCCTGTTAGGTAGTCTATCTTCATTCTTCCTCTAATGTACATCTTCACCGATTGTGATCAGCGTAGATAATTATCACCATTGAGACGGATTGTGGTGATCGGGGGGTGATTTTTGGTGGTTCTAGAGGAGGGTGGCGCTGATGACAGGGTGGAATGCTGGATAGAGGTGGCAGAATCATTTGTATTTTCATACATGATAAAAAAGAAGAGATGGTTCGGCTTTGCAAGTGGCGGAAGAAGTCCCTGCGGCTCATGAAATAGGAATCGGAGATAGGACGAAGGTTCGACGGGATCGCGGCTCGCGGTAGAAGGATCGGAAACTGCAGAAAGGATAGCGACTTGCGGTAGAAGGATCGCGGCTTGCAGGATCGATCGCGGCTTGCGGAAGCGAGCAGTGGCTGAGCAGGGACGAAGACAAGAGTTTTTTTTTCTAAATTTTATCTCCCGCCCTGATACCATAAAACCGGAAATTACAGAGAAAATTTTATTTCTACTTAATGATTCAATTCAATGTGCATTTACAAATAGGAGTCTCTCCTTCTTAGATAAGGAAAGATAAAAATAAGGAAGGAGAATAATATCTGTAGAAAAGGAAAGACAATAAATATTGTAATTTGAATTTTGAATTTTGAATTAGATCTTTCAACAGAACTATACCATTACTCGTCTCAAAACTACTAAAAGATGCAATTCTCATCAACATTGAATAGCTAGTTAAATTTGCCATCCTTAAACGTAATGAATCATCAGACTTGCTGATATGCAATTTTCCAAGAAAGAAAATGGTCTAAGAGTAGTCAACCTAAGACACCATTTAAACAAACCATCATTTAAAGCAGGTCATTTCCAAATAAGAAAAAAAAATTGGAGAAAGCATATTCATGGATCATTTATAAAACATGAGACTGGTTGCCCAAGAGGTAAGGAAACAATCGTTTTAGGACAAAGAAGGCATTTTTTCATTTGTATACCATGAGACAAGGAAATAACCATTCGCAAAAGATGCTTCACATACGTCTAAAAGAAACTATTATCTAGCCTAAACTTAAAATTTCTAATACATAACATTAAACATATCTAGCCCAAACTTAAAATTTTTAATACATAATTATTATCTAGCCCAACGATACAAGGTAAATTCCTCTTAAATTTATATTTCCTATTTTTTATTTGATCATCCAATGAATATTATGAATAATAGAATCTAAAGGGGTATATTTATTTTTTGAATACTCTAGAATTCCTTTAAATTTATATGAAACAAGTAATAATTTGCGAAGTAAGAAGATGAAATATTTTCTTAATTTTACAATAAAAATTTTCAGAGCGATATAAAAATTGAAAAATATTAGAGGGAGAATTAAAAAAATTCTCATTAGGAACTCATTTATTGAGGAGATAATGAAAAAATTAACATTAAAACAAGAGATGATCATGATTTTTTATGCTATTAGAACATAAAACACAAAGATTATTAATATTAATCCCTTTTAGGGTCTGTTTCGGACAGCTGCAGCTCATTCAATAATCTGGTGATAAGCTAGGTGCGGTGACAATTACATTTTTTTTTTTTTGAAAAGTCAGACCGCTGCCAGAAAGTTGCCACCGCACATAGATTGGTGCGGTGTGAAAACACTGTTTTTAGCGTTTTGAAAACTCATAAGCTACCAAAACACAGTTTACCCAAGCATGTCAAATGCGTTTTCAAAACGCCACCGCACCAAACAAGCTGCCCCAAACAGACCCTTAATGTGAGAATATCACAAGTTCTCATAATTATTTGAATATTTTTTCGAATAATAAAAACAAATTTAATGTCATATGCTTTAAACCAAATGAATTTGAACCAGTCTACAAAAGAAAAAAATTCATATAAGTAGAAATAAAAAAACATATGACAATAAATGTAAGAATTTTCAAAGACAAATATAACCTTGAGAAATTGAAATATTATCAATTACATTGATGAAATCATCATGAGTATTTTTAAAATGATTAAAGTTCCAATAATTAGTACCAAAGATATCACAAAATTTAGCATTAATAAGAATATTAAACCCAACATAAATAGTGTCACCAAAATTCTCTTTTACAGATAAACCATTAAATCAAGGGTCATAAAAGATAAAGGAAGAGTAGTTGGCTATTTGGAACAACTCTAAAGACTATCAAATTATTTTAGGCTCATTAACTATATCTTTCAAGAAAAGGGAAACTTTTAAAAGAGAATAATTCCAAATAGAATCATAATGACTATAACACCACTTCGATAAAAAAGAATTAAAATTGTAAAATTTCCAAATAATTTTTTATTTACACATAGTATTAAGAGTATCTAAATATGGAAGTCCAAGACCATCATAAGGTTTAGACATATTAATTTTATCTAAAACAATTATGTGAAGTTTTTTTTTTTTTCATCATAGAAGAAATTTTGTTTCTCAACCCTTTATGTAGAATCATAAAATGAAATCAATAATATAAATAAATCTAAATAGTAAATTTAATAAGTTTAAGTTTATTGGCAAAAGGTAAAAGTTTTTGCTTCCAACCTGCCAACCAACTTTGAATTTTATCAATAAATAAATGATAGTCATTATGATAAGTTTGTAAGGTTTAATGGTAATACCAAAGATAATTTCAAGGAAGACGCTTTATAGTAATACCACATAATGAAGAAATATTAGGTTTCAAAGACACTGGTAATTAACTTAATGAAAATAATATCTACTTTTCCAAAAATAAAAATATTACTAGCATAGATTAAATGAAAAACCTTAACAATATTTCTACTAAAATTATGTTCAAGCATAACAGAGAGTGTAACCATAATGATGACAAAAAGATAAGGTGAGAGATGACAACTTTGTCTCAAACCAGAAGAAGATGAAGGAAAATAACCTATTAGTTCACTATTAATAATGACAGAAAAATTAACTTCAATCATGCTAGCATAAATCCATTTAATAAAAGTCGGAGGAAAACCAATTATTTTCATATTATCAAATAAGAAATTCCTATTCACTTTATCAAATGCTTTAGCAATATCCACTTTATCACAAAATTGCTTAGAAGATTTATTAGAATTAAGACCATAAAATAACTCATTAGCTAAGATGATATTATTAGTAATATTACGATCCCTAATATAAGCAATTTGGGTGGGATGAATAATAACAAAAGGAATAATTTTAAATTTTTTAGCTAGAAGTAAAATCATGACTTTATAAAAGATATTACATAAAGATAAAGGCCTATTGAAAAAAAAAATTTAATAACAATAATGTAATGTTCCCCGATAATATGCCAAATTTTCTTAAAAATTGCGTCTTATTAGAACCAATTAAAAAAAAATCTTAATACTTTTATCAAAATAAACTTTGATTAAAAAATTCATAATCATTCTCAGATATTATTTTGTTAATAAGAAATTTGTAATCACTTAAAATTACATTCTCATAATTCTCATTACCCAAACATATAATTTATTTAGCATTTCATCTTGATTCTCAATATAGACATTATTTACATAACTCCTGAACGTTGCCAAATAGCCCATTCGTCTGCTCTCTCCTTAAATCCTGATTAGGGATTTCTCTTGCGGCCGCGCCTCTCCGGACTCTGGTTCAAAGGTGCTGAAGTAGTGAGCGCCGGCTGTGATGGCAACCGCCAAGCCCGATAACCCCGTACATCCTCCTCCTCTCGCCATTGGTGGTGAACCTTCTCCGGCTCCGTTCGTCCTTGGCCCGAACGATCCCCGCGTCCGCTCACTTTGCGACATCCTCACCCACACCCCGACGACGGAACTGGAACGCGTCCTCTCCAGCTGTGGCATCGTCCCCGTGCCCGAGCTCGTGGAGGCTGTCCTCTGTCACTCGTATTCCTCCCCTGCCTCCGCCGTTCAGTTCTTTCGCTGGTCTGGTCGCTCACTGAAGCACACCCCGCGTGCTTGGAACCTCATGGTCGACATCCTCGGCCGCAATTCTCTCTTCGATGCCATGTGGGATGCCATCCGCTCCATGAAGCAGGAGGGTGGCGTACTATCTACCGCCACTTTTGCCTCAGCCTTCGGCTCCTACTGTGCCGCAGGTAAGATTAAAGAGGCCGTCATGACATTCGAAGTTATGGATCGCTACGGCGTTTTGCAGGACATAGTTGCTGTTAACTCCCTTCTCAGTGCCATCTGCCGCCAAGATGGCCGCACCGCTGATGCCGCTGACTTCTTCGACCGCATCAAGACCCGCGTGCCCCCCGACGCCGACACATTCGCCATTCTCTTCGAGGGCTGGGAGAAAGAGGGAAACACAGCCCGCGCCAAGACCACCTTCGGCGAGATGATCATCCGCGTCGGCTGGAACTCCAACAACATGTCGGCTTATGACGCCTTTCTCAACACTCTCGTCCGGGCAGGCCAGCCCCAGGAGGCCCTCAAGTTCCTCACGGTCATGAAGTCAAACAACTGCCTCCCCGGTCTCAGATTTTTCAGTAATGCCTTTGAGATCCTCGTCAAGCACAATGACGCCGACCATGCCCTTGCTCTCTGGGATATCATGGTAACCGGCAGTGGCCTTGTCCCCGATTTGGTCATGTTCAACGCGATGATCTCCCTCCTCTGCAACAATCAAAAGATTGACTTTGCCTTTCGCTTTCTTGATGAGATGCCCTTTTATGGTGCTTTCCCCGACTCTCTCACCTACAATGCTATTTTTGAGTGTCTTGTCAGGAATAAAAGGGCTCGTGAGGCTGAATTGTTCTTCAGGGAAATGAAGAAAAACGAGCAGCCGCTGACCCCCTCCAACTGTGCAGCTGCTATCAGGATGTTCTTCGATCAGTTCGACCCCGCAGCTGCTCTTGAGGTTTGGAGCTATCTCATGGAGGAGCTAATGATCCCAGACGATGAATCTGCCAATGAGGTGCTCCTAGGTTTGGCAGAGTTTGGGAGGTTGAGCTTTGCCACAAGATGTGCCGAGGATATGTTTAACAGGGGCATAGAGTTGCGGTTTACCGTGATTGAGAAGTTGAAGAATTCCTTTCAAAAGGCTGGCAAACTTGACTGTTACAATCGCATTACAAGGAAGATGAAACAGCAGTAGCACTTGTGAGGGCTGCACCAGATGCATTGAGGTTTGTGCCATCGCTGACCTTCTTGTTTCAAATTTAGGGGTTTTTTTTTAAAAAATATAATTAGTTTGATTTAAGGGTTTGGGTATTGGGAAAGAATGGCTGAACCAGAGATGTATCCGCAACCATGTTGTAATCATTGCTTGATTAAGATATTGTATTGTCAAGTAAGTTGCTGCCTCCAAAGTTGTTGGGAAATGCTTATTAAGATGAGGTGATAAGCAACATTGAGATGAGAAGAGCCTGCATAGAGGAGATTAACAGAAGCATCATTGAGTTTAAACCATAATAATTATCAAAACATAGAGGCAGTGAAGTACATGCAAAATTGCATAGGATTAAGAGTGGGTAAACGAAAATGCTTCCAAGGTAAAATTCATTAAGCATTATTGCTTCATCTAAAGCAAGTCTAAATGTGTGTCCGGTATAAGATATATTATTAGAGATTTACAAAACTCGTTTGGTCGAGTTTTGTAACATGATTTAAGAAGGCAACATTCAAGGAGTTTTTTGGCTTTTAAAGAAAGAAATTTGTTACTTTTTTGTTCTAGTCATGACTTTAATTTGTTGATCAATTTAGGGATGATCAAGATGGCTAGCTTGTGGAAAACAGGCCAGTCATGTGCTTGGCTTTATTGACTTGTGACATGATTTAAGTTTTCTTAAAGTATTATCTATGAGAGTATATCATGATTTATTAAAAAAATATAGTTTTCAATAGAACCAATGCCATTTTTCTCTTGGAATTCTTGACTCTCAGTATTTACAGATTGAAATGAAAAAATAAATATATTGCTATTAAGGGAGGGAGAAGAACATGGATGCATATTGTAGCAGTAAGAATCACACTTTCTAGGAATGATGGAAGTATGCAACTTGCGTGCGCATAGCTTTTCATGCAAGAAGTTATATCACTAATTCTAAGAAAGCAAAATAATATATTAGTGATTAGAGGGAAGGGAATCACGTTGTGATTCTTGTTAAATGGGAAGGAGTATGTTACTAGTCCTGAGCATATGTGAAGATTCTCATGTGCAAGAAAGCCTGAACTTGATCACTGCAGATGGAAGTTGCACGGGTAGTAAACCTATACAGTAAGAAAGATTAGAGCACTGGAAGTTTGAGCGGCATAGTGTCTGTCACTTCTGTAGACGGATTTTTGATGAACTAGCATGTTCTTCGCACATAACTTCATGTTGTTGATCTGTTAGGCAATTTTCATTTTTCCAACTCCTGCATTGGGTATCCTATTTTTATATGTTCGAGTTCCTTGCATAGCTAATGTTTAGATTTTAAATCATATGTGAAAATAAATTGATGGTCATCCACAAAATTTCAAGAAAAAGAATGCAATCTTGAATTCAATTGAAAAAAGAAAGAGCGATGGAAAATTTTATTAACTGCTTTTTTCATCAACATTATTTTCCAAAAGTAGGCAGAAATTTGAATAAAGTGCCTTTTATTTAATTTTATTATTTGGGGGTGTGGGGATGCTTTTTCATTTATTCTTTTCTTTCCTGATTTGGATTGTGACATCATCTTGCTAGAATTTGAATGCTGGTGAGGAATATAAGGAAAAAAAAAGAGTTGATGTTTTTTTCTTTTTGGATAAAATTAAGCATCTATTTCATGCTTTGATCATGAAAAAGTAAAGTTTGGCTAAATTATGATCTCTTTTGTCTTGTTTAGATTTATGAGATGAACACCTTGATAAGCAACTAATTGCAAAAAAATATGAACACTTTGGATTATGATGAAATAAATTAGAAGAACCCATTTTTTTCTAAGACTACGATGCCTTTGGTGTTTCATTCATGGTTAGAAAAACTAGGCATTTTGTTTTATTGGGAGATTAGTTCATTGGTTCATTTATTTAAGTGTTGAGTCAATTAGGTAAATGTTGGGCTATCGTGAAGGCACATAAAAGCTACAATTTTTTACGATTTACATTATAAGTTTGGCACTTGGAGAAGCAGGGATTTATAAAATATCTTAGATACAACAACAACAACAATAAACTTTTATCTCGCTAAGTGGGGTTGACTACATGAATCCTTTTTGTCCATTATGTCCTATTGAGTGTCATATTTTCATTTAATTTTAATAAATTAAGATCATTTTTTGGCTCAGGGTTCAAATTTTCCTTGATTATGATTGTGAAAGAAAGCAATACACCCAAATATCCTTAGAGATTGGGAATCTTGGAGCTAGTTTTTTGAAAATAATTTTTGATAAGCATTGAAATATGTTTTTTTAAATTTTAAAACATTATTGGGCATTTTATTTATGAGATATAGAAGTGAGAAAAATTTCATTCGAAAGATATTTAGGTACCTGATTGGTAAATGACATAACCTGAGCTACCTTCAATAAGTGCTTGTTTTTTTCGTTCGGCCAACCTATTTCTTTAGGAGTGTCGATATAAGAGTTTTTATGAGTTTTTTTTTTTTTTAAAAGAATTGACTCAAAGTGTTTTTGAAATACGCTTTGTCATTCACTTCATAATATTTGAATTGTTACTATGGTGTAAAAATTTTTAGAATTATTTCTACTTCAGATTTTTCTCTAATTAAATAATTCGAACTTAATCTAGTATGGTCCTCAATAGAAGTCACATACACCTTTTTTTTAGTGTGCAAGGATTTTACAAGGACCCCATATATCTTTGTGAATCAAATTAAATGGTGTACTAGATTTTCATATTTGTGGACAAAACGATACACGATGATGCTTAGCAAACTGATGCAATTTACATTGCAACAACGTGTCTATTCTGAAATAATTTGTGAAACAAGTATTTTTGATAATAAAATATGGGATGACCAAACCTATAATGCCATAATATAATTTCGTTGTCTTTGGAAACATAAATAGTATTAAAACCAGTACTTTGACATTGGCTATTCAAGGTAAATCCATCTTCAAAAAAATAGAGTTCATGTATTTATTAGTACTGTCAATCATTCTCCTCATAGTCAGGAAATTTCTGAAAATCAGGACAAAAAGGATATAAGTTACTTTGGTATTGATGATTAATAGTAGTTTTGCTAATGGACAACAAGTTACATGATTAATTAGGAACATGGAGAACATCGCGAAGGGTTAATAATGAGATTTTGATAATTTTTATCATAACAATTACCGAGAGAGAACCATCAATAATTTTAATCTTTTTGTTGCCTACACAAGGTCTATTAGTAGAGGATAATTTAGAATCAGTAATATGATCAGTTGCTCCAGAGTCAATTATTAAAGAATTATCAAAATTAGGAATAACACCTAGTAAAACAGTGACCAGAGAGTTATCCTTTTGTACTAGAGAGCAAGATTGAGTCTGGGATAGTTTTGGAGATTGAAATAATTTTTACAAGTGCTCTAATTGCTCATTGTTAAAAGGGATCACATTAGAGTTAACAGACGACTCCTGAGTTTCTTAAGAGGCTAGATAAGCTTGACTTTCACGCTTTGATTTTGATTTTTAATTTGCAGGTTTCCATAAAGCTTCCAACATACTTCCTTTGTGTGCGATGCTTTTTGCAATGCTCACACCATATTTTTTTCTCTTACTTTGTCAGTATCAATCTATTTTGATATAAGAGTCGAGTTATCCTGTTCATGTTACCAAATGATTTAGTGTTGCACAACATAATTTTTCTTTTGGATATTTCACATAACTTTAGAGAAGACTTCTCAAATTGAGGTAAAGGTTTTCTATGAAGGATTCGATCTAGAACTTCATCTAAACTTCGATTAAGACCAACTAAGAACTTATAGACCCGGTCGTTTTCCTCTCGTTTCTTGTTGCATTCTCCTAAATGTCATCATAACATTGATCAAGTTTTTGCCATAATGTTATCAACTCATTGTAATACGTGGTAACCTCACGATCATTTTGTTTGGATTTTTAAAGTTGAGTTTTTGACTAAAAAATTTATGAAGAATTCTCAAGTCTGAACTGAGATCTCGAACAACCTTCCAAATATCTGGAGCAGTGGGAATGAATAGATGTGGTTTTCCTATGGTAGGTTCCATGGAGTTGATGAGCTTGACCATAATCAGAGAATTTTCAGACTACCATTTTTCAAATTCGAATCACCAACAGTATATTTTAAAAATTTTTCGGTTTAATGCCCCATTTTTCCTCTCATATTGATCGCCAATTTTATAGATTGAGTTCTCCCGAGGTAGTTGTGCCTGTTGAGTTTTATCGTAGCAGTGATAAGTTCTGGGGATAATACTCAGTTGATACTAGTGTAAGGCAAGGAGATGTAGTTTCAGAGTGACTAGAACCAGTGGATGTCGTAGAATTATTTGTAACTCACGCCATCATTGTTATTTTGTAAGATATCTTCAAAATTTGAAAGAACACCGTGATCCCGACCAGTTAAGCTGCACAAAACTCCTTTTTACTGCAATTCTGATCTTTGTTTCAGATCAAGCAGGGCGCGAAACTCCTTTACGCTGCAATCCATTCACTTTCCTGCATAAGCGGTTTGAAACTCTTTTCTGTTGCGATTCTGCTCGTTGCTTTCGATGAGGAATGGTGCGAAGCTCCTGTATGCCATGATTCGTTTATATCCTTGCGCAGCTTCGACCTTGTTGTCAACTACAAAAATAGGAACCAACAACTTCATTGGACAAAGAAACAACATATTTCCATTAAGACTTGCTTTGTACCTGTTGCCGAGATGGAAAAATACAGGCGGAGGCGGTGTCTTCGAAGGAGATCCATGAAGGCAGGGGAAGCAGTAGTATAGGGCTAGAGCGGTCAAAGAAGTTTCACACAAGCGGATAGTTGTACTCTTACTAGTATCGTATAGAATCAGAGTGAGGAAAAACAGCTCGCAACAGCGGAACACCTAGACGACCTAGTAAACGACACATGATTGAATGGCTTCGAATGCGACCACTCGGTTAGGGTACCGTCGGTATCTCTGATACCATGTAATTTTTAGATAAGGAAAAAAAAAAATTCCTCTTCAATCTCTTATGAACAATTACAAGATAAATAAAGGGTATGACTTCCACATTACGAAAACATAAAATCAACTATAACTCCCGGTGATAAAAGAAGGGAACATGATGAATTATAATATACCAATAATTTTATATTCCAAATATAGAAAATACTAAATTAGAAGATGCTAAAGAATATTCATAAAATTTCAACAGTGTGCACTATGAGCTTGAGCTTTGATTGAATGAAGATTCAGTGTGTGGGGCCCACATCAAAGTTAGAGCATATGAAGGGGAGGAAACATAAAATTTTGTAATATGTTGAAATAAGATTTATATTTGTGATTTTTTAATCAATCTGATTTGCATGTGGTAACAACTCTCCCTCTTAGAGTTGAAAAAGGAAAAAAAAGAAAAAAACTCTTCCTCATAGAGTCGATTAAGTGTATGCTCTTTTATGAGCTGGTGTCCATGGAGAAGTTAACGATGAACTGATTTTATGAAGAGCTCTACTCACTCTTAGAAGTTAGAAGTAGACAATCAATATATTTGGATGAAATAGAAAAAGTCAACGCTCCTCAACATGAACCTTTGTAGATATAGGCTGCATTATAACTAGTGGATGATCTGGAGCAATAATGAACAAATGGAACTGCAGAACTTATTGTATCTATAACTTTAAAATGTAATGGAGGAACATGACATTAGAGTGCAACTCAAACATGATCTCGAACTAAATTTTGGGCACTGTATCAGGCTCAATCTCATGTTTGGTTTCTAATAATTGATCAAAATTGTCATTAAAATTGGTATACTGTGTGGGGGAGTGTTGGTCATGGCAATCTAATGTGACATGCATAGCTTTTTTGGACTGCATGGGTTAGTGGAATAAGTGAAGCTTGTAAGAATGATTAGGGCTATTGGGCGTATGTTGTTTATGGGATGCAGGTATTACTTGTGTAGATGACGAATGTTTTGTCCATGACATAATAATCGAGCTTGTGAAATGAAGAATTGAATCAAAGTCCTAGTAAAGTTTCTCGATCACATGAATGAGAACATGATGTTTGGGAGGTTGTTAGAGAAGATCATTCAACATAATAAAAGTCAGTTTAATTTCATATGAATGTTGATGGTATACATATACATTTACACAATTATGATATGATTTATATGGTGATATTTTCTAACAAACAACACATATAATCCATCCATCTTTATTGAAGTATAATGTTCATAGGTGTCATAATATTTGCTTGAATAATGTGAATTAGGATATCTACCATGGTGATAATATGCATCAACATAAGCACCATCAAAACTTGATTTTTATTGCCTTTGATTATGTGGTGCCATGTTATAATTGGTGAGGTCTAATAACCAAGTTTTGAGAAATTTGATAAAAATTTTTAGCGACTGAAAAATACCCCAAATTTTGGATCCCTCGGCTTTCAATCAAAACAATTCTATAAGATTCTATGCGTCAAATCAATCAATTCGATATATATACTATATATAAATTTTGAATAGATTTGAAGATATAAAAATTGAAAGTAATGAGTTTAATTAATTTATTTAAACCCTTAATTATCCTTAATCCCACATTGCTACTGTAGTCGCCGCCTTACTAGCAATAATAAGCCTACGGTCTCTGTCGAAGGGCTGGGATCCTTATTCCAAAGCTTTGAAACCCCCTCCCCTTCCTCTCAGTTAAGTGTCACGTTCCTCTCCCCCTTTTGATTCCCCTCCCTGTTCGATCTAGCAAACATCCTGCGAATTCCCGTGAGAAGAACGACGACCTTGTGCTATGGGTCGAGTGACAATCATCGAAGCTGCAAAGCACGATTCAAAGTTCCTGGATAAAATTGGTGAGTGGTGATCCCTATTTCACTCTATTTGAGAAATTCATTTCCTCTTGTCTCCATTTTGACATATGCGATGGATTTTGCATCATTTTTTTCCCGATAGCCGTCAGAAGAGCCGAACATGTGTCAGAAGTTTCGAAAGTGTTTGGGTAGCTTCTGTGAGGATTTTAGCATAACATCAACAAAGGAGAAAGAAAATTTGAAGTGTTAGGAAGAAGAAAGAATTTTTGGTAACTTCGAAAAGGCGAATTTGTGTCGAGAAAACTATTTGAGCTAAGAATATTACTTTTTGGGTTAAATTACTTTATGAGCTGAAAATTTATAAAATCCTAAGATATTTACAGATTCTAGGTTATTTACCTGAGGGGGCAAGTTCGAGGCATGCGTGTAGAAGATCGTCATTGGACGGCTCCGTAAATTCAGGTAAATAATTCTATCCTAATTTAAGAAGAATAATTCAATTAATGAGAAATTGAAATCTTAAAGTTAATGTCATTTTTATAGATAATTAAGCTCAACATTAGAGTTACCGCGATATTCTGTTACTTACCAAAAAATTAAGAATTTAACGTGACAATTGAGGTGGGTAATTACATTACTAAATTTCAGTAATTTTTTTTTATTTCAAAATGTATGTTGATTTATCTGTATATTTTAGTTCGATTTGATTTATATTACAATAGATTCTTCTTATTATTAGATAGAAAAGTTCTGTATGACAGAAAATATATAAAAGACGTGCATAATACAAGAGATATGCATGATGAATAGTTACACAACAGAGTATATATACATGTTATGATATACATGAATATGCTTTAATGTAATATATGCTATGAATAATGAAATAACTTGTATATGAATGCTTGTATTACATGTTCAGAGGAGAATTTCACTCTCTAATGGTACAGACAGGGGATGCCAATGTACCTGTGCACGTAGAATTTTTTTCTGCCAACCCAGAAAAGTGTGATGGTTAGATCACTAACCGTTATGCCGACGGGATATTATCTGCCAAAGGTGAGTTGATCAAAGCTTACCTTCTCGGATAATTTGTTTACATTGTTAACTGCTATGCTGACGAGATAATATCTGTCATGTGGTAGGTAAGTGTTTTTCCACCCTAGACAATTGCGATATTTACATTACTAACTGCTGTGCTGACGGGACAATGTTGACCGAGGGTGTGTTAGGTTTTGTTGACATTGTTCTTTATAGGAGATGGGTATGTATGTAAATATTATAAAGTAAAGTTAAGATAAAGTAAATACATTTAAAAGACTGGAGTATTTTCATTTAGAAAAGGTCATTGATACATGAACTAACATATTATCAAATTTTTAATAAAAATATAAAAGAATAACTTATTATAAGATTTTTTATAAATATATAAAAAGCCAGCATGCCTATTGAATTTTTTTTCCTTGTGTTACTGTAATTTAGAAGTGTGATTACTCTTGAATTATCTTTAGATAACTCATTATGTTACTTTAATATTATTTTTAGGTTTTAGGCATTTCTATAAGATGAACAAAAGATGAACAAATTTGTATAGAAGATGAGAACAACGAATGAAAATGTACAAATTTTTTAATTTTTAATTTTAATTGCTTTCATTAGTACCTCTTTCATGTATTATTTGAATATCAAAATGTTAGTTATAGAAATAAAATAGTAGTGAATTAATTTTCACTGCCTGACCGTCTGTTCTCGTCTCGGTTAATTTCAAGTTCCGGGTCAGGTTTGTGACATGAGGACTTTAAGAAAGATTTCATTATGTAGGCAGTGATTTTTCTCATTCGGAGAATTGATGCATATATGAAAGTTTGTGTTCCTTTGGAATGCAATCATGTTGATCAATTCTTATCTTAATTTCCTAGTTCATGTCAAACATGCAAACATAACCAAAATGTGTTCACCAATTTTTTGAATTGTCTATTAGGTCTACCTCATCACTACATAGTTTCAACTTAGCGCATTGAATTCCAATGAAAATATATGAGATTATGAATCATTACCGCTACTTGAATCGTCAACTCCTACCCATAATAATTCTACTTCCTCTAATTATGTTGTAGTATTTTATTTTTGATATTGCTAATCGAGCATACTATTTATGGACATCACCTATCAAGTATTTTTTAGTGCCATCTTCTGTCACCTTTCCCAAGGATTTTTAAGCAATTCAAAAATTGAAGTTAATTCAATGATCTCTATTATAACAATAGATCAATAGGACAACGTGGAGATTTTGTCATAAGAAGACATTTTAATGCTCAAGGCAACAACTGAACTTGAACTTGAATATAATTGAAACTCACAAAATAGAGATTTCTCTTGGGGTGAAGGGCAAGGATTAGAGGATTGCCCTGTGTCCTTTGAGTTGGGAATGAGTGTTGGAAAACATTTACATTTCCTCATAAGTCGTTTTTGAAGAGTTGGGTGTAGAAGGTTGTTTAGTACTTTTACAAGATAAATGGTATATGGATATATTTTCTTAATGAGATTTGCTCAGATGGAAAAAAACCCCTGGGTGAAGGATATTTTGGTCTTCTAATTGGTTAAAGGGTAAGAGTAAGATGCTTCATCTCTGAGATCTTTCTGCTCTTAGAGGCCATGAAAGAATATATGAAATTTTTTTGCTTTGCGATGAGATCCATATGATTTATAATTGGAATAAGACCATAATTTTGCTGTAAGATTTATGTAGAATGTGTTCTGAGTTGGACCATATCTTTATTGGCGCCTCATTATTTGTGCTTGATTTATGAATTAATGGAAGAGTTTACGTGTAAATTGTGATTAATTGTTTAGTATCATTGGTTTGTCCTACTTGTATTTTCTTACACTTCCGCTTAGTATGTTTATTATTTATTTATTTTTTTATTTTGCAGATATTTGCCATATCAAGGAGTTTCATGTCCTCAGGACTTGCTAACTTTTTTGCTTGATATTATGATTACCAATAACATATGTCATCTCAGCCAAACTTCTTTGAGGTTGAAGTTATGATAATTGATGAAGTTTCAATATAAAAAGATGCACTTGCTAAGGAATGTGGGCCACATAGGAGTTGAAATTTCTCATTTTTATGATAAAATTTGATATCAAAAATAGTATATCACATCGAGAGATTAAAATACTATCCATTAGTTGATTTAATCACAAAATAAAGCTTACAAGACTCGGTCTATGATGCTAGAGATTTTTTTCATGCTTTATCTGGGTATGACATGATTTATTTTATTTTGGGGTACAAATTTCCTATAAAGGTAAACTCTTATAATTAATTACATCATAAAAGAGATCGTGTCCTACTCTTGATTGAAATGGTGGCCCTTGTGTTTCTATTGATTTTACAGTTTGGATTTCAAGATTGCTGATTTAGAATTTCAGTTGGGATATGATCAAATTTTGGAACAATTTTTATTATTGGAATCCAAAGAAGGTGTATGAAGCACCAGATATTGAGAAGTTCAGCTGCACTTCAAACTATTCTATAGTTTTGCTTTATGTTTTGAGAATTGAGATTAATTTTTTATTTAAGTTGATCATTTTATTAAAAAATTAATATTGAAATCACAATAATAAAAGATCATGAAAATGCCTAAGAGGTGAACTATTTTCTTAGTGGGCTCTTAAATTTAGTCTAAAATAAATTGAGACTTATAGTTCGTTTAGATGCTCCTTTATGGGTATGCAAGTGCAAATGGTTTTATTATTTTTAAGATTTCTGATTGATTTTATTGATTAAGCTTGCAATTTTAAATTTAGTTCATTTGAATTTCTAGTTCAAGCTATTACTCGAGTAGAAAATTTAACTTATTGTGGGAGCCTAACAAATAAAAAATAGACTTTAAACAAGCACAAATAGTCTCAGAATGAAACCCATGAGAAAATAAAAAACTGATTTCACAAAAAATAAGCACACCAAAGCAAACATTAAATTAATATGTAGTGGCCATTGCGGCAGCTTACCGCTATATACGTTAGAAGAAAATTGAAAGTGGGCAGTCGAGTTCTACCCCTATACTACTTGGTCTCAAACCTAAGGATGAATTAAAGAGAGTTTCATAAGTTCCTAAAAATATTTAGTAATGATTGGACCTTACTCCTTAGAGAAAATATAGGATTTGGCTCAAATAACCCTTAGTGAGACTAAGTAGGCGATTTGGTGGCCAACTGGAATTAATTTGGTCAGGCAGAGTTAGTAAGCCTCCTTAGACTTTGGAAGGCACTAATAATGATAAGTTTAGAAGGAAGGCTAGATGTTCAATTATTTTTTCCCTCAATCATAAGTGAGGTCAACAATGCTACAAAATTTTCTATGTAGATGGAAAAGGCGGTTACCAACTTTGGCAGATATTTGGATGAATAGGGAAGTTTTTTAAGAAAACTGCATCAAACTTAGTGGATACTAGTTGATTTTAACTCTTTAGAGTTGAATTCTTTGTGGTCCAATGAAGCTGGTGCAAAATATCAGGAGTGCACAAGCTTGTGACGAGCATAAATAAAGTACCACCATCTTGCATTAATTTATTATTTCAATTCAATAATTTATTTCGTTTTTTTAATTATAAGGTGGTTGTATAAGATTGGTTGAATATCCCTATGCACAAGATTGTTTCAGACGGTTTTTCTTTTTTAAATGTAAGAAAAATCCACAATTGAACGTTTGGTATAAGATTTTGCAATATTACAAGATGGTCATATCCAAGTTCAAAAGGCCCTTCATAAATTAAGTGCTTGAGTCTCGTCTTTGTTTGTTGGTTTTAATTTTTAGGTGACTCTTTTTTAACTTGGTTTTAAACATTACATAATTTATAAATCGATCATTATTGAGTTATTGAAACCAAGCTTGAATTAACTTGACTTTATTGGATATTCTTTTTTTTTTGTTTGTTTTAGGCATGGTGATGAAGATTAGTTCGTTATGTGAGAAATTTTATTTCTCTTGTTACAATATGATACTGGAACTTGTTCAGAAATCATCAGAAACAAAAACAAACTTTTATTAACAATTGAATTAGGATTACAAACAACTCAAAACAGAAACACGACATAACAACAACCATTTTCGACTACGGTCAGAAGCAAAGATTCGAGGGTGGTGGTGGCTTCGACGAAGCGGCAAGGGGAAAGGGAATGGTTTAGGGTTGTAGGGTAGGTTGGAAGGAGGGCTAGTGGTTGGTTTGAGGGTTAGAAGTGTGGGGCAGCAGGAAACTTGCATGGAAGTAAGGGGGGATGGGTGTTGGGTGATAGAGGGACGGGCTAGACAACAAGGAGCTATTGTAGGGGGCCTGCTGGATGTAGGAGGGTGGCTGGTAAGGCTGGACAGTAATGGCCGCTGCAGGAGAAGGGATAACAGGGTGCTGTGAGGTAAATTGGGGGACTTGGGCAACAGGCTTGCGGTAGTTGAAGGGGGCGGCAAAGCAATTGTAAGGAGATGGGGTGGGCTGATGACTAAGGGAGGTGAAGGAGAAGAGGTAGGGAAGAAGATAGGTGAGGATACAACACCACCTTGGAGCAGGATATAGTTGAAGCACTACCCGTTGTCGGATACAACCCTAACAAGAGAGAAGACAACTCCAAAGGAGAATCTTAACCCTAATTCTCTCACACAACAATAAAAAGGCTCCAATAAGGCAAAAAACAGGAAAGGAAGTTAGGGGAGGGGCTGGCTGCAGTGTCACTCAGTCCTTTTGGGATCTGGGTCGGCTGGCTTACCCAACCCCACGTCACAATAATCTTAACACTAGCTCCTCTATTTTCTCTTCTAAGCCCTTAACTAATTTTGTAAACCCTAGCTAGCTTTGAACATGGTCGTAAATTGTAAAAGAATACCTCTCATGTTCGCCTCTAAAACAAAGTTCTAGTACAAAATTCAACAATGTTGAAAGCCTTAAATGGCCCTTCTCCCATCTATAATTCCAAATGCAGCATCCTTCTCTCAACAATTCCACTGTACACCCATATGGAAGATTTGTCTAAAAGGACGACAAAGGGGACGTGTTCATCAAGCCGAGTTCAATACTAGCTCATCGAATCAGACCTAGCATGAACTCTCTAGTTAAGTGATGCCGGATTCACCCCAAATCACAATGGGGAAAACAATTATTATTAATCAAAAGCAAATAGTGATTACAACCAGAGACTCTTGGAACTAGGAAATAACAAAAATGCAACACGACTCAACTAGGGGTGAGGATGAAGACGAAGGTGTTGCAGTTTAAGAAGAAATAGTAACTTAAGTAGGTTAGAGGCGGCTGGAAGGGGCCCGCAACAAATAGGGAGGAGCTGGAAAGGGGCGAAGACAAGTAGGCGTGCAGTTGTATAGCTCAATTGCAAATGAAGGTGGCTAAAAAAGTGCGGCAGCAAATAGGGAGGTTGTTGGAATGGCGCGATAGCAAGTAGGTGGGTGGCTAGATGGGGCGATAGCAAACTGGAGGTAATTGGAGGGGCTGACAGTGAGGCTTAACTGGTTGGGAGGGAAGGTAGCTGCAGGGAACAACAATGTTTTTTGTTGGGGGAGGGGGAGGGGGGCTCTGTTTCCAAGTGATGACATCAACGATGACGATAGCGATAGCGACAACAGAGGAGAGGTTGTGGGAGCAGGGAGTGATATATAAACACAACATCGAAACATTACAACCGGAGCACCTTCCCTTCAAATACAACCCTAGGAGAGAAAACTAGATGGCGACGACTATCCTGACATAAATTTGAAAGCAAAAACTGTCTTAAATACAACCTTGGGTAAAAAAGGAGTGGGTCCCGCTTCGAATTGGAGGGAACTCCATGCTTGAAAGAACCAGTTAGTCCCTCCTTCGTTCGTTTTGGCCCAAATCAGATTAATTTTGTGCGACTTTTGTCTCGTCCGCGATTTTGTATGTCTGGGGCAGAAAGTGCCCCGCGTAGTCTCTCTAGATTGAAGGAGTTTTAACCTCATTTCTCGAAGTTTCCGTGTCTTCGTAATATGAAGTCAAGTCTGCCATATTGAAGTAGTCGAGATGTTGTAATTCTTTGGTAAATCTATCTTGTAAGCGTTGACATTCAATTTCTTGAGGATTTGGTTCCAAGTGATGACATCAACGACGAAGATAGCGATAGCGACAACAGAGGAGAGGTTGTGGCAGCAGGGGAGTGGTAGATAAACACCACATCGAGACATTACAACCAGAGCACCTTCCCTTCTGATACAACCCTAGGAGAGAAAACTAGATGACGACGACTATCCTGACAGAAATTTGAAAGCAAAAACTGCCTTAAATACAACCTTGGGTAAAAAAGGAGTGGGCCCCGCTTCGAATTGGAGGGAACTCCATGCTTGAAAGAACTAGTTAGTCGCTCCACTCATTTTGGCCCAAACTGGATTAATTTTGTGCGACTTTTGTCTTGTCCACGACTTTGTACGTCTGGGGCAGAAAGCGCCCTGCGTAGTCTCTCTGGATTGAAGGAGCTTTTACCTCATTTGTCGAAGCTTCCGTGTCTTCGTAATATGAAGTCAAGTCTGCCATATTGAAGTAGTCAAGATGTTGTAATTCTTTGGTAAATCTATCTTGAAAGAGTTGACATTCAATTTCGTGAGGATTTGGAATGGTTCATCTACTCTAGGCTTGAGTTTCCTGAACCGCAATAGGAAAATCAAATATTATTACTAAAAAATAATAGTGTTTACAGTTAGAGACTCTTAGAATTGGGAAATAACAAAAATACGACACAACTCAACTGGGTCTAAGGGTGAAGATGAAAATGTTGTTGTTTAAGGAGAAATAATAACTAAAGTAGGTTGGAGATGCCTGGGAAGGGGGGTTGCAGCAAATAGAGAGGGGGTTGGAAAGGGGTGGTAGAAATTGTGTGGGCGGTTGGATGGGTCGACAACAAATAGGGAAGTGGCTAGAAAGGGGCGACAAAAAGTAGGTGGTGACTAGATGGATAAATATTTACATAAATAGAACACACATAGCTTTACGTGCGTAATCCCCTTCCAATAACTTCTCAATAACCTTTGTGAAGGTTATTGGGGGGTTATTGCTGAGTGATTTCAACGTTATTTGGACTTAATAACCTAATACCAGAGAAAATGTGAAAGTGTAACCGCGAAGGGTATTGACTCTAAATAATGTCGAAATAACTCAGTAATAACCCCTCAATACACTTCACAGAGGTTTTTGAGAAGTTATTGGGAGGGGATTTTGCACTGAGAACTGCGTGCATTCTCCGTACGTAAATATTTCTTGTGGGGCGATAACATGTTAAAGATGATTGGAGGGGATGATAGTGAGGTGGAGTTGGCTGGGAGAGATGGCTGACTGTAAGGAACAACAAAGGGTGTTGTTTCCGTGATGGCTGTGACTACGACAACGACATTGGAGAGGCTATGGGAAGTAGGGTTGTAAACGAGCCGAGCTCGTGTTTGGCTCGTTCGAAACTGGCTCGTGTTCAAAATTGGCTCGTGTTCGAAATAGCTCATGAACAGTGTGTTCGTGTTCGGCTCGAATTACATTTTTCTGTTCGTGTTCGGCTCGAAATTGGCTTGTTATAATATAAAATTATTATAATTAAAAAAAAAATTTAAAAAATTAATTTTAGTTTAAAATTTTCAAGAACAAATTTCCTTCAAAAGTTTAAGAGATTTATTAACTAAAAAATGATAACATAAAAAAATTTTACAAGAGCAAAAACTTACAAAATAAAAATCGATTTATTACAATTTTTAAAATGTACAAACTAAACAAGAGTACAAAAAATAATAAAATCTCAAAATATAAATCAAAATCTAAGAAATAATTGTATTGAACATTTTTTTCTTCTTATGATTTACATACAACTCAAACTATCAAAACTAATTTCTGTAAACGAGGAAGACACTGTGTTGGAAAACAACTCAAGTTCTCAGGTCTATAGCCAATATTGACATGTGGATATTACAATAACATAAGCTCAGGTCATATCTTTCAGCAAAGGCACGGTATGCTCGGTAGAAATCCTACACAAACTTCATAAGCTCAGGTCGTTTCTTGTAGTACATCTCGGCCCTCCTTGCAAAGGAGTCAGCATCTTCCTCTATGAGTTTGATGATAGCTTTTACAGAGACAATCAAACCATTTAATTTGACTTTTTTCCTAACCTGCAATATTGCATCAGTGTAACAATCAAACTTAGTAATATAAGAGTTTTTGTTTGCTTTAATTAAGAACTTCAATGACGTAGAATCAGCAAAATTCAGCCCCAAATAGGTGCATGAATTATTCCTTATCAATAAAATTTAAAAATCAAGTTGGTGATATTGCTTGCTATTAAAAAAATATGATAATATTAATACAAAATAGCAACAACATATAATCCCAGATGAAGGGAAGGTCACCTTAAAACATGAAATCCATCGAGATTGCATAGAAAACAAGAACTTTTTAGAAAATAGGAATTCCCTCAACTCAACAGTCAAAGTAAAGAAAAGTTCTTAGAACCATGAATCTCGCATTCCACCCCACAAGAGATGGAGCTGCCAATTCCATCCTTTTGTTAAGAGAAAGTAGCATTATAAGAAGCTAAATTTCGAACTTCTTTTACATGGTATATTAACAATTAGCTTTGAAAACCAAATGCTCCAATAACTGAAATATTTTGGATCATTTTCTTCATGAAAGAATGCAATCAACTTGAAACCTACTATTTACAAATCAGCCACCCTCCATGAAAGAATGCAGCTTCCATGGAAAGAATGACAATTATAATAATCAGCCACCCTCCATTTTTCTGAAACCTATTATTTACAAATCAGCCACCCTCCATTTTCCAAATCCTAACTAAAATAAAATGCAGCTTCCATGAAAGAATGACAATTATAATAATCTAGAGATAATAGAGCTATAGTTATATACCTTTTGAAATGCCCCTTCACCTACCTGATTCAGATAGCTGCCTCTGAAATGCCTCAAAAGAACAATTTTTTTTTTTTTGGCAAACCATGATTAAAAATGATGCAAAAAAAAAAAAAAAACTAAATATTTTGTTAGAAGCTAAAAATGGTTAGAATATACAATCAGCTTGATGAAAATATGAAAATTGTAGGTCTTTTCAAACAAGATGTCCACACCCTATGCTAGATTAGCATTATATCTTAGAACCAATGACAAAGAATATATTCACTTTTAGATCTCTAATAACTGAAATATTTTGGATCATTTTCTCCATGAAAGAATGCAATCAGCTTGAAACCTAATATTTACAAGTCAGTTACCTTCCATTTTCCTGAAACCTACTATTTACAAATCAGCCACCCTCAATTTTCCAAATTCTCACTAAAATAAAATGCAGCTTTCATGAAAGAATGACAATTATAATAATCTAGAGATAATAGAGGTATAGCTATATACCTTCTGAAATGCCCCTTCACCTGCCAGATTTAGATAGCTGCTCTGAAATGCCTCAAAAGAACAAATTTTTTTTGGCAAACCATGATTAAAAATGATGCAAAAAAATAGACTAAATATATTGTTAGAAGCTAAAAATGGTTAGAATATACAATCAGCTTGAGGAAAATATGAAAATTGTAGGCCTATTCAAACAAGATGTCCACACCCTATGCTAGATTAACATTAAATCTTAGAACCCATGACAAAGAATATCATCTTGCCTAAAGCTCATAGTAAGCATAAAGTATAATTTCATCAACAAAGCATAAAGTATAATTCCATCAACAAAACATAAAGTTCAGCTTGCCCAAAGCTCAACTAGAAGATGTGTCTTGAAGTTATTCCTCCATCAATCTACTCAGGTAAAGTCACCTGAAAATGTTTTTCTTCCATTAATTCTTGCTGGAACAAAAGATATAAAAAAAAAATTATCAAAACATAAAATAAAAAGGTTAACATACGCTAAACTGGATATAAACCACAAATACATGCCAACCAATTCTTATATATTTATATTATATATGTACCACCTAGACTAATTGTTGAGAGAAAATAGGTGATAAGAACATAAAATGAAAATGTTAAGAAAAGCTAAAAACTTGTTGAGAGAAAATTACCAAAGGAGTTTTAAAACTACTTGTGGAAGATCTGATCCAGCTTGAAGTGCATATTAATGCATTCATCGTATTTGCCGAGAACGAGCTTCTATAATAATTAAGAACTCTTCCACAGGTACTAAATGTTGATTCTGAAGCAACTGTTGTTATTGAAATTGATAGTATATTTCTAGCCATTTTGGACAAACAAGGATATTTGAGAGTGTTTAACTTCCACCACTCAAGAATATCAAATTTCTCATTTTTATTTGGCAAATAAAGACCCTCATCTAGATAGACTTGTAGATCTGATTTTGATGGTTGAATAGAATCAGATGAAACAACAAAATCAGTAAATGCTAGCATGCAATCAAAACTTTCTGGATTAACAGAATCACATGACAACTTTGATGAAACATTGCCACTCGTAGAACTGGAACTTGCAATATCACTTGCGTAAGTATTGTAAATTTCCCACAAAACATCTTCAACTTGTTGAATTTTAGATTCTGACTCAACAGATGTACACATATTTGCAAAACTAAACTGTATAAACTTAATTTTCAAGCGAGGGTCTAAAGCAGCTGCGATAGACATTAAGAGATTACATTCACCCAAATATTTATCAAATTTACCTCTCATTGCAAAAGCCATGTTTCTATTAAACTCATTAGAAGAAGATGACTAATCTAGCAACAATTTCTTTATATGCATCACAACGGGTAGAAAAATATTTGAAGTGGGGTAAGAAGAACCTGAAATCATTTTTGTCACAATATTAAATACAACAAAAAATTTTCTGATTTTATCATATCTATCCCAATCTGAATCTGAAGGCAATCAATTGAAATTATTATCTCGATCAGCAAAGTGAGTGAACACATTACGAAAAATAAGAGCAAATTCAACCATTAAAAATGTTGAGTTCCATCTTGTTGGAACATCAATGCACAAACCCTTTGTTGTTGATATCCCTAATTGTTTGGCTATGCCAACGAACTTATGCAACATTGCTGGCGATTTCTTTATATATTTGATAGCCTCTCTGATATTATAAATGATGTCTTGAACCTCTTTTAAACCAACTTGCACCATAATATTTAAAATATACGCACAACAACGAACATGAAAAAAATGTCCCTTAAAATGCAGTTTTCCTCTTGCCATAAAATTTGAATGAAGCAAGCTAGCAGCAACATCATTATTACTAGCATTGTCTAAAGTGATAGTAGATACTTTATCTTGTATCTTCCAACCTAACAAACAATGAGAAATGACATCACAAATGAATGTACCACTATGAGGTGGATCTAATTCAATGAAATTGATGATTCGTTTTTGAATCTTCCAAGATTGATCAATATAGTCAGCAGTTAGACACATATATCCGATTGTTTGATTTGAAGTCCAACAATCAGATGTTAATGAAAACCTTTGAATATCCCTAAATTGTTTTCTTAACTTCTCTTTCTCAAACTCAAAATCTTCATACAATCATTTTTTATTGCATTCATTGAAACTTTCTCATAATTAGGGTTCAAGGATTTCAATAGAATATTAAACCATGTATGCTCAACAATATTAAACTGATACTCATGCACTACAATCATTTTGGAAATGATTTCTCTAACCTTATGTTGATCGTAGGTTTTTTTATCATGAAATACTGGGATCTCAATATCTGCACCAAGTTCGAGTGGCATAAAATTTAACATTTTTTGCCTTTTTTTCAGAAAGATCATCGATCTCCTTGTTTTTAACTTTGATTTGTACACATTCTCTAACATCACGTAGAAGTTGAGAAGTAGTTCCTGTTTTAGATTTTTGAAACTTCGACAACATTTGCATTGCCAAAAAGAAGTTGCGACCCCCTTAATTGGAAATGTAGCCTCCACAAAATGCTCCCACACTATAGACTTTCTCTTCCTACCCTTCTTAGTACCGACTTCTTCAATGTTATTATCTATGACAACATGAGGAACTTCTTCTGGCTCTGTAACTTGCGAAGTAAGATTGACATTTTCGTTGTTATTATGAGCTTCTGATATAGTTATTAACTTATTGCTGGATGATTCAGATTGTGAAAGATCAAGTTCAGACATTTGCACTGTAAATGAAATAAAAAACTCATAATTAGTATCACTTTAGACATACTACCAAGTCAAAAATGCATAAACACACTTCAAATAAAGAATTCACATTAAGAATGGAGAAAGAGAGTTGACACATATTGTAGTAATTTTTGGCTAAACAGATTTAAACTCTCAAAACAATAACAAAAACATGATTCATTGCATTTATAAGATAAGTCACTAATAAGTAACGTGAGAAAGAATTAGATGTTAAAGTTGGAAATAAGTTGTTATTTACATGAAAATTCTATTTAGCTGCTGATAATTATTATAAATGTCCCATTCTCTTATTTTTAATTACAAGACCAATAAAAATGCAACTATATAGAGTGAATAAGTTCTTTTATGGTTTGGATGCATGATGCATGCAACTTGTCAATCTTATGTAGAATTATCAAGGTTAAAAACAAGACTCTAAGATGATGAGCATTTAATACTTATAGATTTGAGTTATGTATATCTATATCTAGAATGACATGTTTAAAATGCAACTATTTAGAGTGAATAAGTTCACATATTAAATTAAATATGAGCCTACTATAATTTGATTCAATTACAAGCTTTCATGGATTTATTCAATATGTTACAGGTATTTTGAATTATTTATATTCAATCAAAGTATTCTTCAATCTTTGTAAAGATTTCAAATACCATTTTATGAATGCATGATAAAACAATTTCTGACAAACCTTCTAAGAAACAAAAGGTAACTTCTTAAGGATAAACTGATAGATGAGAACCACTCCAACTTCGCTAAAAATCTGGAAAATCAAAATGAAAATGGTAAAAAGCATTCATTTATAATTTATGGTGATTTGCTATAACCTATACTTCAGTTCTATTGAACTATCCTCATATTGCGCCAATTTATATATTATAGTTTCAGTTAACTGAGATATTTGGATCTGTTTCACATTTGAATTGGAAAACTGGCTCGGATTATGCATTTTCAGCTATGAAGGATTTATATATTATTTTCTGAAATTTTCACTCTTGTTTTATTAAAGTAAACACAAGCTTTATGTTCTAATATTAAAATAAGGCACATGCTTTGATTTAATCTTATTTCCACACTTATTCATTTCTTTGAAACTATCGTCATATTATGTCAATTATATATTCTAGTTTTAGTTAAGTTTCAGTTAACTAATTATATTTGGATCTGTTTCATATTTGAATTTAAGTTGGTTGTTTCCAATAATGAGTTTGTTGGGCAGTATTACCATGATCTCAATAAGAGGCCTTTCTTTAGTGGCTTATGCGACTTTTTGGGCTCCGGCCTTGTACATTTATGGCGGTTTCTTGTGTCACAAATATTTCATATGTTATAGCTGAGGTTTGTTTATTTAGTAGGTTTGGGAAGGAGATGGAGTTGTAAGGCATGGCAGGAAACTTATTAGTGCAGCGGACCCTCAAAAATTTGAGCCAGGGATTAGGAAAAATTTAATAGACAAACTAATGTTTAGACAAAGGCTCCAGTCTAGTTGAAAGTTATTAACTATGTACTCAAAACATGAACAAAGTTATGCATCTAACTAACGCCAATGGTCAAACACATTACAAAATATTCATTTTATTTCCTACCGCGAGCCATTTAAATGGAATTCATTTATATAACACATTACAGAATATACACTGTGAGGGCTTCGTATGTAAATCTTCCAAATAAAAGAAATTTAAGAAACATTAGGACAAGAGGCATACCTGAAGATAAATATGAAATATTACAGAAATGATACTCAAATATAACACCTAGGTATCCAAACAAGTAGACGTCTAAGAATATCGAGCAACCAAACAAGAATACCGATCAATCGAACCAACACTATCGAGAAAGAGAAGAAGAGATCAGATTTTTTTAAGTTTTCAACAACCCTTATATCAGATCTCATCCATAAAAAACCAGATCTAAATTCAACATGCGAGATTTCACTGCCAAAACTCTAAAAGACTAGGTTTCACTCAAAAAATCTAAGTAAATCTAAAAGAAATTTAAGAAAATTTAAGCTACGAGGTACCTCGGTAAATAAACAAGAAACCAAGTAAGAATATCTAGCAACCAAGCAAGAATATCGAGCAACCAAGCAAGAAAACCGAGCAGTCGAGCCAACGCTGCTATCCGAGGAGAAATAGATGTAGATGTTAGCAGAAGAACATGAAACCAGAGAGCCTTCCGCGATTTTGAGAGGATCAGAGGAGGAGCCTTCCGCGATTTTGAGAGGATCAGAGGAGGAGTCTTCCGCAATTTTGAGAGGAGGAGCGATTTTGAGATGAGGAGCGAACGAAAGCCGCACCCCAGAACTTTCGAGACGGGAATGGGAGCCGCGGATCGCTGTTATGGTTTTTTATCTCGGTATATTTTATTGTTATTATATATATATATATATATATATATATATATTAAATATGTAACTAATATTCTATAAATATATAATATTTATATAAGTAATAGTAATATAATATTCTTAATATTTTTTTATATATTATAATTTATAGGATAAAATTTTTAAAATATGATAATTTATTTTTAAAAAAAAGTAATTAATTATAATTTATAATATTTAATTTTATGAATATATATTATGTATATTTATATATATTTATTTTCGAGTCAATTCGAGCCGAACATGAGCGAACAAACTTTTGTTCGTGTTCGGCTCGTTTACATTTCGAGCTTAAAAATTTGTTCGTGTTCGGCTCGTTAGGCTTAACGAACGAGCCGAACACGAGTTGTTCGCGAACAACGAGCCAAATTGACAGCCCTAATGGGAAGCAAGGAGAGATAGTAAACACCACCACAAGATGAGTTACAGTCAGAGCATCTTATTGCCTTCAAATATTACCCTTGAAGAGAAAATTGGATGTTGACAGCTATCCTGATAAAAATTTGAAAGCAAAAATTGCTCTAAATATATAACAAATAATATATAAATCTAGGGTAAAGAGGAGTTGGCCCCATTCTGAATAGGAGGCAACTCCATGCTTGGAAGAACCAGTCGATCCCTCCTTGGCCCGGATCAGCTCAGACCAAATCAATCCTTTGCGACTTTGGTCGCGTCTGAGATATAAGGCGGCCCGCATCATCAAGTTAGATGGGTAAAGCTTGTGTGTTTATCAGAGGAATCATCCACTAAGGCTTAAGGATGGCTCCATCGCCATTCATACTAGTTCTTATAGGCTAGCCAGGTCAAACAGGTCTTTAACTATCAGAGATGTACTCCGATCTACTAAGAGATGGAGCAGTTTCTCTGGCAAGTCAATAACTTTGTCCAAGTTTTTATTAAGGTTACATGTCTTTTATTTTTTTAAAATTCTTTTTATACAAGTTTTGCTCATTTTGTTGTCTTCTTTTTAGTGCTTGAGACTTTAGATCTTAATCTATAAATATAGGATCCTGAGGAGAGCCCAAGGTTTGATCTTTTTGCCCTTTTTCCCCTTTCTGTCATGGTAGCATTCTGAGCCAAATTTTGCGTATTTTCTTTTTCAGCTTATCTCTTTTCTGGCTTTTCTTATTTCCTTTGATCAGTAAGGTCTGAGCAGAACCACAGATAGGATACAGCATCTATGCTAATCTTGAGCCTTACATATAGTCTAGCCTTACAAAATAACTCTTAATAGGCCGCGATCTGTAAATTATTTTGAGTTTCTATAAAAGCTACCACTAGCAACATCACCCTTCCAAAGGCCTCTCTTCATCATTATCACTACAAAGAACATAAGCCAATTCACAAGTAAAATATCCACCAACATCCCATCACTCGTCAAACCTTGCTCACCTTTTACAATAAGAAGTTTAAGTTTTGTGCAGTACTTATGGGCAATGTTTTGCCAGCCCTTGTACACTTTTCTCCATAATCAAGTTTAGCCATTGGTTGGTAAGATCTTGGTCAAACTCTGCCTACTTTTCACCGAAATATGCTTAATTATAGAATACTACTTTCATGATGTCCAAACAGACTTGACTTCTAACCACAATCAGGTTAGATTTTTAGCTTTTGGGAAACACTCATTTTTGAAATTTATATTTTAAAGTTCAAAATTTTACAAGTACAAAGTGATCATATTAACACAAATATATTGCATTTTTCTTGACTTTAGACTTTGAATCGCATGCAAACCCAAATAGTTGAGATAATAGTAATGTTGATTACAATAATGAGATTAGTGATAAAATATTTGATATTTGATTTCGTTGATATTTATTCACTAATTGTCTTTTAATAGTTATAAGGTTATGATAATATTATCAATTCATTTATCGTTAATAGAATATTATTATTAATATATTTGCTACAATGTTTTTAATTAAAAAGTTCAAAATAATATGTAATTATTTGTATGTGGTTAATTTAGTCGAAGAGTATCACATTTTCCTAATTTAGTCTCACAACTATGCAAAATTGATCCCAAATGGCCCATCTGTTAAAATCACAGTTATAGTTGATGAAAAGTGGGGTTAATTATCACATAAGGTGTAGAAGAAGGGTATTTTAAGAAAATATAATTATACTTACACTTTTTTTAATTACCACTAATGAGAGAATTTATACGACAGTTTACAAAAACCTAGCATATTGTGGCATTGAGTGGTTGGAGCAGCGAGCATAGTCAAAGGATATTGAAACCCGTCTAAAGGAAAATATACTAAGACTTGAACTACCAAAATGAGACCGTATTAGGGTTCCTATAAGGTATGAGTGAATCAAGGTAAGTGCTGGGGATGTTTGCAGAATGATACGCTAGCAAAATATGAGAAAATGTCAAGGATTGTGAGGCAAAAATGGGCCACTGTCTGGCTGTAAAACAGTAAGCAAACACCAACCGATATTAATATCAATGAGGCCGAACGTTGAGGAAGATCCACCACCTGTTCTCGATCAAGTTACAGTCACATCACTTCAGAGAGAATCATATATAACACTCAAAAAGGTGAGAAAGTTTGGTGAAAATCTCAAAATATCATATAATAACATAAAACTGTTCCAACCAGTTCAAATGCAAACATATATATAATCTCAAAGCAAATTTAAGGAAAAGTAGACCCAATGTGGTCGACCCAATCCCTAGAGGCCAAAGGATTTGATCCGACCAAGAGAATAGAGTGGGATTGCCCGGTTTGGTGCTTTACATGTCCATCTAGGACGGACGCGGAGAGCCCCACATCACAAAAATATCCAAAAAATTAACTTAAGATGTTACATTCTTCAACAATTTTATTATTCTGCAACCCGAGGGGTCATTTGGGATCAATTTTGTATAGTCTAGGGACTAAAGTGGAAATAAATGATAGTCTGGGGCTATATATTAGTTACATAAACATAATAAAGAGACTTTTATGGTTTTTTCTTATTTTTAAAACCTTGCTTATAATGCTTTGAACTAAATAATAATTATTTTTTATTTTTTTTATTTCTTTTATTTTTTTGTGATAGAGGAAAAGCTTAATGCTTCTTTTCTTTTTTTCTTTCTTCTAATCCTTTTGCTATTTTATGCTGAGTTAGGAGAATCACAAAATCTCACATATGAAACTTTTTTTCAGATATGCTTGTCTGGTGTGACGTTTTGCTACTAGATACAAGTTAGGTCCCAAAATATCTTATAAGATGAGATAAAATGCTAAGGTGTCTTTTGGAGCTTGTTTATATTGGGTTTTTTGTGTTTTCATACGGGTTGCACTTTGTATGATATACGGGTCATAAAAAGTATATCCATCATGACCCATTGTTAAGGATGTTTTTTTAGAATTGATTGGCTCATGAGCTGACCCACCCGACCCTTAGGCATCCAATAAAAAGAATTTGTTTTACATAAATGATTGAACTAGGCAAATTTGTGAAACGAACAATGCCGTGGATCCTTGAATATGAACATTAACTATATATTACCTTGAATATGTTATGATTAAACTGCATTGTTTTTATGTATTAACTTATCTTAAAATTTAAACGAAATTGTTAATTTAGAAGCTAAGTTTGTGTTATGGTATTATAGTTCTAAGGTGTTCTTACAATTTGAGAATGGGAGATGGCAGAGCAAAACCCAGTCGACCCTTTGCTTTTAGAGTGATTGGAGAAATGTAGGTTGAGGAATCTATCACACTAGTATTTTTGCTACTTGCAGATAGTTGATTGAGTGCTACAAAATGAGAGGGAAGTGAAAATGATAGAAGTACACAAGGGTAATTATGATAAGTTTAAATTTCTCATTGAAGAAATTTAGGGATGAAGAAAGCCGTCAAGCCAACCTCTTAGTTACTTGTAACAAATCAACAATTGTTTTTTAATAATTCATCATAGCTAGATAACGCTAGTATTTATGCATAGCATAACCTAAACCATTGGAGAGAAATGACTGACCATTGCAATTAAATGAAGCTTTTAAACACTCCAAAATATAATATTTGTTTTCTAAATCAAGGGAGTTGACCGCAATTACTTTAAATGGAAAACTAGTGTTATATAATTTAAACATATGATGAAATCTCATAAAGAGGGTTCCCCCGTGGCTTTTAAGAGAAGGAAACGACACCAATAGCAAATGTTAATATTTCATGATCCTTAGTTGACCAGGAATGACTTAAACTTGATTGAAACTTCGATTAACCTTGATCGTTAAACCCTTGGCTTGTGATGGAGGGTGTCTATACAAGTATGGGATGGAGATTCAACCCGCCATTATATCAGCTGACTTGATCTTTATCATCTTCTTGCTTGAGATTAGGTTCCTATGTTGCATTAGTATGTCAACAAGATTTATATGCTTTTTATGTTGATAATCTTTGTCCATCTCCAATTTACTCATGTTAGTAGATCTATTAGCAAAACATTTTTATGCAATCTTCAGCATTGGCAACATCAAATTCTACCTAAATGCATGGTCTTTTATCAGAAAACATAATAGATCCCCTAAGCTTCAACTAACTATTTTATCTTGGCCTTCAATATATTGTGATAACAGCTAGAAATTTAGGCTGTGTTCTTATTTTTTCAGATGAGTCGTCATGAAACAATTTATGAAGTTTGCATTGCAATCTGAAATCATTATTTTATGTGAATTATACAATTAACCGTTTTATTAAAATAAAATTTAGTAATGTGAGATGCATCAATAATTTTATGTCACTGAACTTGTAAATTGATTTTTATGCAGATAAATCATAGATTAATGCACTCTATTGATACACAATGTTAGCATAAGGTATAGTTCGGGTTAGATGGCCTAGATATTTTCCTTTGAATGAGTTGTTGGATTCAAAACAAAGTTTGTTTTTGATTATTGAAGAATAAAAATTTCCTGCAGGAACATGTTTCTAAGGTTAATTATATCAATTTAGGAACTTGCTTGCATTAAATTGGAGTAGAGAGATTTGGAATCTAGGTCCATAAGCAACCCGTAAAAATCAATTTACAAGAGATGAGCGTGATCAGGAGAATTTAGGGTTTGATAGGACCAATAATAATGTTCATTTCTGAACTTTTGAAGGGCTAGGAAACCATTATAAGATGCACTGAGTTTGGCTAATGGCGGAGGGTTTCCCAATGAAGTTTGCACAAGAGTGGCTGCTTGACATGATTTATGTTGTCCTTTATCATGTTGGGTCAGTTTGTTCAATATATGCTGGCATTGAACTATTATGACTTGTTGAATCCACTTGATCAGCACTACCTATTGGGATAAAGTTTTATTTATTTCTGAGGGGGATCAAGACGTGAAAATCTCTTTTGTTACTTTAGAACGACACCAGGAAGGTCCGGTGGGGAGATATGGGGTATCAATACACTATGGCTAGTGGCGATGTCTATGAATATGAATGATTATGTTCCCGGAAAGCATTACTCTTCTAATGAAAGAGGGGTGCAAATGATTTTTTTTTAAATATTTTTTTTAAGAGCGATGCTTCTTCTATAAAGAGTATCTTTTATTTTCAATCTATCATTTTAATAGATACTGAGCATTTTTTTAATAATACGAGCAAATCATGTTTGTTTTAAAATTAATTTTCTATTTTACTTTATATAAAATTTTTAGCTTTTGATAATTTTAGTTAATTAATAAAAATAAAAAAATTATTTTATCTTTTTTCCCCAAAGATTCTTCAGTGAAGTACTTGTGAATTTCATATTGGATGAGCTTCAAGAAGTAATTTTTGACTAGGAGAAGTTTCTCTACACAGTTGAGTCGCCCATCTATGTTGCCTTCATTTCTATTCTCTTCTACCATATAGAATACTATATCGATCTTTTAACTTTCTACAATTCTCCGAAACGTTGATGGAGCGCTCTTAGAAGAAAGTCCTCCCTTGAGTATACCACACAGTCTCTCTTTATTCACTTTTGATAGCATGGTTGTAAGCATCAAGAATCTCCTTTTTTATTCCTTTTTAAACATAGTTACAACTAGAAGTTCTAAAGTCTTGTTGTCTCACAACATGAAAATGTTTCTTGATTCATATTGCCTTTCTCCCTTCTTCACTTTCATTGGCATGGTCATAAGCGCTGAGAATCATTTTTTTTCACATTTGTTGGCATACTCTCAATAATTGAGGCTTTCTTGAACTTTTCCCTTACAATTAATGTGAAAAGATTATTGATCAAATTGGACTCGAATTGGATTTTGAGCTATTAAAATTCACTAGTATATATTACGCATCCAAATTATATCTTCACAATTATATTTTATAGGGTGTTTTCAGATCTATTAGAAAATCCCTTGCAATCCCGAATGTGTGTTAATCTACTAATATCATATTTTCCTTAGCTTCCTCTTTTAATCAATCCTTAGTCAACATCTTCATATCAACGCCTAATTAATGAACCCCAGTTGCATTCTATTATGCATATAGGCCATTTCTCTTGGATGTCAACCATTATAATTGATCTCTTAGAACATGTGCTTAAATTTGACTTTTTGTTTAGTTTCTTGAAGTAGAGAGGATTTGAATGAATGATGAATTTTCAAGGAAGATTGTGTTCTTGCATGCCAGCCAAGAAATCTTTCTTAATTAGATTATTGACATGGTTCACTATGTGTAACAGTTTTCTTTGTCTACCAGGCTTTAGGAATTATAAAAATGCACTCCATCTTTACTAAGGAAGTTGGTTATTTTGGGTCCCTCATTCCCTTCCTTCCAATCTCTCCCTCTCTCTCTCTCTCTCTCTCTCTCTCTCTCACACACACACGCACACACACACACACACACACACCACATATGTACTCTAAACTATCTACTAGTATAACCTTTTTAATCTTAAACTTATTTCTCTTATTGATGTCATAAATACATATCACAATCCATATTGCATAGTTACTTAGTGTTATCCGTTTACTTTTCCATAACAAGTGTTATGAATTTAGATTTGTCACGAAACATATGACTTGAGCACAATGTCCAGGTACCTCATGCCTCAATCATTCTATTTATGAAGGCATACTTACATAAAATTACAATGTTTTAAATTTAGGAACCCAAAGAGCTTTGGGTTTACAAAAATGTTATTTTTATACTTTTATGATGAGTGGAGATGCATTTTAAAGTCTATTTATATACAATGTTCATATATTTTTTCTGAGTGCCACGTATGATAGAAGGAAGAAGATGCAACCTGTCAAGTCTTCCTATATGGTGCATAAATATGAGATACAATGCTTAAATAGGAAGATAATATTTTCTCATCTCAACTCTATACCCATGATTTACACTAGTATGTGGGCCCATTTTGACAAATAGTTAATGATTTGATTCATTGATGATGACAAATTTTTCATGCATTTATGTTGTATTCTTTTTAAGCTTGATGTATAAGGAGTTTTTTTTCTTCAAACTACTTTTGACATAATCTTGCTCGTACAACAACATGCTATTTTCTTCTTGTAAACATGCATAATTTGTTTTCATGGATGCATATTTCTTTTTAACTAATTAAGACTTTTTATTTAATGATTTGACCATTAAAACAAAATGTTACATGAAATATCATATACCTACTCACTGTTTGAATCTCTTAATTCATCCCAAGGCATCAAGTACAAATTACTAATTTCCTCTTCTGGTTCATTGCCCTATAAACCTGTATTTAAACTTTTAAAAAAATCTGCATGAAATGACATGATGTCTTGCATTCAAAATAAAGGGTTTTGATAGTAAATTTCAAATTTGCTTTACATTTGTCCTTACCCTTTTTATTCTTGAGAAGGAGATAATTTTTTTCTATAATTAGCACCGCATCTTCATTGCTAGTAATATCTTTATCATTATTGTCAAATACATGCATTTTTAATGCAATTAACTTCTCTTTCTTCTGTTCATTTTGTTTCCACTTTTCTAGCTAAGTTTCTATTCATATTTAGAGAGGGAGAGAGCAAAATAAAAAATAATAGAATAATTAGATAAATATTTATACTAAAAAAAATTAACCATTGCTAACAAAAAATCATTCAAGCACTAAAGAATTCTATTGACTTGCTCTGCAAACGTAGGAATATAAAAAATAGTAAATTGTGTATGTATATCAAAATAAATTCATTAGTTGCATTAGAAATATTTCATAATCATGCATCAATTCTTTCAAATCATTTCCTGTGTGATTCACAATTTTTAATATATTTCTGTTAATTTTTTTTTTATAGATATTATATGCATAATCAAACATCTATTCATCAAACTACGAAGTAAGAAAAAAGTATAAAAAAATTGAGTTTAATTCTGCAATCCATTCATCAAAAGGAATGTCTATTTTCCACATTGTATAGTCAATAGAGTGTATGAAGGTTGCCATTTTAACTTTCTAAAAGTCAAATGACATGTCATCAAAATGTAAAGTTCAAATAATAGACAATTCTTTCATGGAGCTTTTATTTATGTGGTACACCATGTGGATTTACTTTAGGTGGCCAAATTTGTTAGTAAAAAAGTATATGCTCCTATACCGATCAAAAGGTATGAAATATGCCTAAATGGGGAATTCTATATTCAAAGCTAATTGAAGCAATAGTAGGAAATTAATTTTTGTTCTTCTCAAAAATAATATTCTCAACAATAGATACTTGAAACATAAGATCATTATTCGAATTTTTTTAATCTTTTAAAAATTATGTTTCAACAACTTACAGGATTATTTTTGTATCATGAAATTAATTTACAACATAAATTGTTTGAACTAGAATGTTGATATACTAATTTTCTAAAGTGGTTTGTAAAATATAAAGGATTAAATTTTTCAAGCCATTTTTAAAGCTAATAGCATGGATGCCACAATAATTTACATTGCACAATTAAGGTACTGAAAGAAACAAAGCAATGCAAGTATGGATACCACTAGTCTTTATCTCACCAAGTGAGTTTGGCTACATCAATCATTTTTCTCCAATGTACTATTGAGTGTCTTATAAGAGTATTTTTTATACAATATGCAAGCCTTTTTAGGTCTATCTCTAGCTTTCTTAACATAAGCAAAATTTAAATTTTATACTCTTCTAACAGGATCATTAGATGTCGGATGTTTAATGTGACCAAATCATTTAAAGCAACTCTTTCTAATTTTGTTTGTCACTGAAGCTACTCCAACCATTTCACAAAAATTCATTTCTCATTTTATTTGTTGAGCCACTCATACAACAGAGAATTCTCATCTCCACAACACTCAAAAATAAATTTTATGCTCTTCTTTTATAGCCCAACATCCTGCACCATAAAAGTATTGTAAGCATCAATAAAATAAAATAAAACATGTAAATGAATTACAATTCCTTTCATTATGGTTCAACACTTATAGGCTCCTACCCTTAAGACTCTCACTAAATTTTTATTTTAGCCACCACAAGCATTTCTCGAAACCCTGGACCTTTTCTTCTACTCCAAATAGGAAGGTTGCTTCTCTAGCTAAATTTACAACAAATTTTGTAATCTAAAATCTCTTACATATGCAAATCTAAGATCTTCAAATAACGAGGATTATAAAATAAAGAAAAGATGAAAATACCAATAGTAAACTCTTGTATAACATCAAATAATCTCTCATTTTATTTTTACATTCAAAGCATAAGCCAACAACCTTAAATCTTTTGAAAAAAATAAAGTATTAGTTGATTATACGGTTTTATTTACATTGAACGACATAATATATTTAAATAAATTCCTATCATGTTATCTTATTAATTTAACCATGTAATTAGGTTAATTAGGGAAGCCCATTATATAGTGTGATATGTATTGTTTAGTACAAGTTTAAATTTTGAATTAATCTTGCATAAGTTCTTTAAATTATTAGTTATATAGAGATGATGATGTTGATAGTAAAGTATGATACACATCATACAACAAGTGTAGTTTAAAATTTAAATTACGTGATTAATATAAATTGAGCTTGCATATAAATGTAATAAATAGGACATTGTATGGTATAATATTCATTATATAATATGATCACAAGATTCTATTAGTTGTTGTATCACCTTGTGTTAGCAAATAATACTTATGTTATTTTAAAATTAGCTTTACTATACATTACACTATAGGGACATTTCCATATATACTTTCAAATTCTTTTTCATTTACATGTCTAACACCTAAACTACAACTTCTTAAAAGTGGAATACACCTTTTCATTTATAAGGGGTTAGGTGACTTATATGTAAAAATTGAAGTTTAGGTGTCAGATACGTAAATACATGTGATTATGTGGTATGCATGTAAATCTTCCTACAATCTATTTCGTATGATGTGATATGTTTTACTAGGCTTCTATAGACTTCACTTGTAGTATATATGTCTTGGTTATATCTAAGTGATCCATATATTTGAAATGCATTTACTTACATTGCTAAAATAAAAAATAAAAAAAGAAAAGCTTCAAGCTTATACACGCCAGAAGAAAGTGAATCGTCATATCCAAAAAAAAAAAAGAGACCATTATATAAGGAAAATATCTATAATGGGACGATCAAACTTAAATGAAGATGATTTTAATGAAAAATGTCAGCTAAAAGGGGCTCTGAGATAATATAAATTTAGTTTCATAGGCACTTAATACATTTAAATTCATTGTTTTAAGCACATTATTGATGTCAAAATGCAATAGACGACTCTACATTCTCAAACATAAAAGTCATCATTGTTTTCTCCTTTTTTTTTGTCTAGATGCATCCATAGGTAAAGGAAAAGCAAATTGTAACTCAACCTTGTATACAAACAATTACACAAAATCAAGAAAATACAATCAAACAATCTCTAATTCTCAAATAAACTGGCATTAAAAAGACAAAAAAAAAATAAAAATAAAACAACACTAGGAATTTTTAGGCTTGTTAATATGATCTCCTTTATTATGTACCCATGACCATATGTAGAACAAAATTGGATGGTTCCCAATCTTGCATACAAAAGCATACACGATCTCAAGCACATCCTTAAAGATATTAAATTTGTTTGGATGATTTTTAGCAAGTCTGCGCATTGAATAAAGAGAAATTGTCAAAACCATCAATGGAAACCAAATGATTAATTCTCAACTCTATACAAAAGAGCATATACAAAATTAAGAAATGGTTTTTAAAGCATTAAATCAACTATTTATTTCTCAATGTTACATCCATCTGTAATGAAATCTTAACCACAAGAGGTAAAAAATATTATAATTTCGGTACTCCAATGTTTAGGAGTATGCCAAAAACTTTAGGAAATTTGACCTTACCACAAGGGATAAAAGTCTCAAAGGCATCAACTCTAAAGGGAGCTAACAAAGTTTGTGATCATAAGGGCTTAAAAAAATCTTGGTTAATCTAGAGTGAAATTGATAGGTTTTGGTAATCTAAAACCAATCACAAAACTAAACAAGAGACTTTAAAATGCTGACTTTAGTTTAAAATTGAAACCAAATTGTGACTCTATGATAAATGGTGATTGATGTAATCTAATTTTTTTTAAAAAAAAACCAATCTATTAACTAGAGATATTAGATATCAAAGTGAGGGAATTAACTTCTCAAATATTATTTAATAAGCAAAATTTTATTAAATAAAAAATTCAATCAATAAAGTGGACAAACCTAGCTTCTCAAATATTGTTAAGAGAAAATTTTTAAGAAACCTAAAGGCTTATGACCATATAAATTGACTTTAATCATGATCATATCAAACAAAAAAATTATGTGTTAAGGATGGTGTTGTTAGGTTTTGAAATATTTCCAAAAAAAAAAAAAAAAATCTCTAAAATCATTCATATCAAGAGAAACTCTATCAAAATGATAGATAAACTTTGCTTCTCCAAAAAATTTAAAGATGAAATTACTTAAGAAGCTTCAAGAAATTATTTCAATCATCATTAGTGAAACATTTTCGTTAAAATTCAAATAATTAGAACTTAGCCTATAGAAGCTTTAACTTAACATGTTAATCAAATCATTGTTTAAAATTTCTTTTATAAATACATTTTAAGCATAGATTTATAAATAGAACTTTGATATTTAATGAAAATTCAAAATATTATAAAGCTATAATTATAGTACATTGTAAAACGTTATATTGAGTAATGTAATTCAAATAGAGACCCCATCACAAGCGTTTTATTAAAGAGTATCAAAAGTTAACATAAGTACATTGCAAATCAAACAAAATCTATAAACCCTTGTTAGGGGATATGTCTAAAAAGATTATTGATTCGTATTGTAGTTACACATGCAAAAATCATGCAACTATACATATCGATTAAGTAGTATTCATATTTTAATTTTGAGTTATCAACCCCACAAGTAATTTGTTATTTTTTTCAAAAATTGTTTAATTACTAGTTTACTAATCTTAAATTTTTTCAAAGAATTTTAATTTTAGATTTTGAAAGAGTCTGAAAATTTTATTTTAAAGTTAAAAGCTGAGGTAAGGTGATTGACTTTTCTACTTGTTTAAAATCTAACTAACTTGAATTGCTTTAATCAAAACTTAAGCTCTTCTATGTGATTCTTCTATTATAGTTGACAATTGGGGGTCTAATATTACTTATTATCTTCTGAGATATAAAAAATATTGAAGTTTCATATTATAGTTAAGTTTTCTTTATCCTGTAAAAACTCACAGCACTCTGTATTTTTCAATAAGATTGTGAATATTTAATGACAATATTCATATTTTAATAAACACTTGTGATTTAACCTCGCTGTGCTTCTAGTTTTCTTATGATAATCTTAGATTAAAGTGGATTTTAACAATTCAAATGGTTAGTTTGAATGTAAATTATATTTGGAAGGTCAATACATCAACATAAACAATCACATGCTCAAGAATCTAACATGGATTCACTAGATTTAAAAACCAGCCCAAAGAAGTAAAAGATCAAAGTATTATGCATGATTGAGAACAAAAATATACATTTCAATAGAAATTAAACCAATTATTACTAGGAAAAGAATATAGAAAATTTGAGGGATGAATTCTTGCTCCCAGGTATTTGATCTGCCACTTGATCTTCTATTTTGCTTGCTTCACACTCTCAGCCACTCTCACCACTATAAAAATAAAAATCTATGCTCTACAACAAGAAAATATAATTATCCGAACTCTGCCTATTCTCTCAAAACCTCAATATTGATCAAACTGTCGTCGAACCTCTAAAAATGACATATGTCGGTGGGGAGTGTTGGGGGACCAAGGAGTGGTGTCAGATTGCCCAACTGAGTCGTTGTAGCACTTGATCCAAGTGCTGCAATGTTCTATTTTTTAGAAATTTTGACTTCAATGGGACCTTTTTAGACGCTGAGGTACCTTATATTTGGTGTCAACACTATAATGTTGGCGTTAGGCCCTACATCATAAGTGTTGAGTGCTAGGCTATGTTTTACTATATATTGCATTTATAGATAAAAAGCTTTACATATGCTATGTTTTACTGTATTGCATGTATGTAAAAAATATCAAGGAAAGACATAAAAATGGCACAAAGGTGTAAGAAAAAACATTATATTACTACACATCATATTTTACACTTATAAAATTCTATCTAACTTATGTATTACTTGCTTTTAAATAATTTTAAATCGAAATTCATGCTCTGAAGCTTCTTGGGAGCTTTTCTTTCATTCATTGTTCTTTAAGAATAAAATAAGTATACACAATTAAGTGCATAAATATTATTAAAGAATTAAATCAATATCAACTAATAATATCCTAGCATTATTTATATTAACATTCTTTTAATATAATTATCCTTAAACCACATTATATATTTTGAATAAAATAACTTTAATTAACAAGTATATATAAACATAATGGTTCTTATTAACCAAATAATCATAATTTAGATATTCTTATTTTAAATGCTATACTCTAAATTTCAATCAAGGAAGCTTTTGATTCTTTAAGTTAGAAATGATGATTGATATCATATTTTTTTTTAATTCTTAAGCTTAATCTCAAGCATCTCCTCATATGCTTGTGTATTTTAATATTTTAAACTTTGATCCCCTTTTTTTAGGATTACTATATCTGGTTAAGCTTGTTTAATAATTTTGAATATCATCTCCTTAATACTTCAAAATAATCATTTACTTCCCAATTATTTTTGAAAGTATTATAATTTAAATGGTATTATATTTTAATATAAGTTATTTCAATTGATAAGTATTAAATTTTTATATGCTTGTTTAATTAATTTTACTTTAAATCAAATGTGCTTGGGTATTTAAGAAATTTTCCATTAAAGGAATTATTGATTGTAGTAAGTGGTTAGTTATTATTAAGTTAGTATTAATTTCAATGATTAATAATTATTGGAACCACTTTTAATCAATTTATATTTAGGCTTCCCTTTATTTTCAAGTCTTAAATTTAGATATAGTCATCACTTAAGGACAAATTCCCCCTCTTATATTTTTAACATACTCAAAGGCACAAATGTAAAAGTAAAGATACAAACTAAAAGTAAATAAGAATAATAGTAAATATGCTAAAAGATAATGAAAATAATGCAAGTAATGAACTACTATAACATAAGGAAAACAATATATGTAATGAAAGTACAACAAGCCACAAGTTACATGTATAAGAAAACACACCACTAAAACACCGTAGAAGAAATAACATAATAAAGTTCACAAAATCACATACAATACAAAGATTAAAAAACAAAAAATAAAATTCTCAATCATCATCCTCATTGTTACCCTCTTCATCCTCCATAAGTTGGGTCAGGGGGTGTTGTTCTAAAACTCAGAGGCATGAGAAATTAGATAGCATCAGGCCCCATGTTCACCTGGCAATGTTGGGCTTAGTTGAAACTCACTTGGAACTTGTGCTGCAATTGATGTTGATCAATGTATTGGTATACCTTTTGCCCCAAGTCTTGTTGTCGTCGCCACATAGCAACATCCTCACTCATCCCCTGAAGTCTCTCAGCTATAAAGCTGGCGGAAGATCTGGCACATGAATTAGAAGGGTAGGAGGAGCTCTCACCAATCTCCGTGGCCGCACTTTTGTAAGAAATTTCATACAATTTGGATTAGTAGATTAATTCTTATAGATTGAGTTATTTTTTATTAAATTAAATTTCTGAACTTTATTATTCGATTAAATACCCTTTACAAGTCTTAACTAATTTTCATATTATTTGGTTTAACATGTTTTCTATGCAGATTGATTTGGACCGTTCGCTCCAACAAAGCGAAACAGAGGATCTTAATTTTGTGTTCTACCTCAAGAGGAGGAATGACAATTGTTCTCTATTTATTTTTTTTATTTTGAAAAGGAGATTTTGAAAAGAGTTTTGATTTTGAAAAAGAAGACAAACAAATGCCAAATATTTAATCATTTAAATAATTGAATATGACATACAAGTAATATGTCATCTCAAATATGAGAACATCACTTAATAATGGGTTTAATTATTCAAACTAAGAAATTTATGAAATTTGTTTGGTCTGCGAAAATACCAACAGATCTTTCCCTTATCTAATATGAAGATTAGATAGGGTTTAGTTTATCCGGTCTACTAATCTCATATTTCCTCTTTCAATTCAATTTACCTATGGTTGAAGACTTCATTCAAGTTGGAGTTTTATAAGAAATGTTATTCAAATTTTACTAAGAAAGGTATACTTGTAAAAGCCTTGTTTATACTTCAACCACTTCTACTTAGGTTAGAAATATTTTTAAGGGTTTATCTTCAGTTGATTAGCAAATTGGTTTGATTAGTTGAGTTTCATTACTTCTATTTCTTTCATTTCGTGGTTGAAAAGGTAATTGTGGTATTTTTGTAAATTTAAAGAAACTTACAAATCAACCTTAAAACTAACTTTAAATTTATAAATTTTTGCAGTGTTTTGTTGTATGTTTCACTTAAACATTTCATTATAAATTTTAGTGATTTTGAATTATATAAGTTCATTTTGAAGTTCCTAAAGTAATAAAGGTAATTTTGCAATTTTGAAATCTTCAAATCTGTAAATTTAGTGGGGATCAATAAGATTGTAGTTACACCATATTACTCATAGATAATCTCAACTCTTTAAGATATCTCATTAATATGCGTTTCTCTGATTGCACCAAATCATGTTTTACCATAAGTTGAGCAAATTTGGTTGTGTACTTATCCACATAAGAGTCTTTTTGGCATATTTGGAGAAGTTTTAAGAACATATTACTTCGGTAATACGGGGAAGGTATTTGATTTGCATCTCTCTTTTCATTTTAGACCAACTAGTGATTTTGCTTTTTCTCTCATACTACAGAAGACACTTCGAGTTTTTCCACCATAATGAAGCATTCTTGCTAAGCTTGTTGACTGTTAATTTAACTCTTTTGTCTTGAGGAATAACTTTATATTTAAAAATCCATTTCATTTATTAAAGTTACTCGATAAACTCATATGGAGCCAATATGACCGTCAAAATCTAATAAATCCATTTTTATGCTATGATCCTAGTTTCTTTTATGATATTCCATGTCAAATCACTAGAACATTGATTTTTTATCATTAGAAACTTGCAAATTAAAGAGATTCACTTCATCCAGTGTCGGTCGTCATACTGTTGGGTGCAGTTTAGTTTAGGATAGTATAGTGTTTAGAAATTAGGTATTTTAATTTAACGAAAATGGGGTCAAACTGATCCCATTGATTCCTACAGTTTCGATAATCGAGCTAACCACGAGTAATGTACCACCCCAAAAGGTAATGCACTACTTGATAATAAGCTCAATTAAACAAACTATAAAAATAAATGACTTCTGGTTGATCTGCAAGTTTGCATGATGACCGACAGATTCCCTTATTCAATATAAGAGTCAAATATGGTTTATTTTAAGTATGAGTTCTTTTAAGTTTCCAATAAGGGTATACCCCTATAGTTAATTACATCTTAAGCGAATGTATCACTTAAGAAAACTCTCGATAAAAATCAGGAATCTTTTGCTTTCATGAGTTCAAAAGGAAGGGTTTTCAATGAATATGATTGTGAAGTTTTCAATAGGGATTGGTTGAAAAGTGAAATATTTTGTTTTAAGAATCAAAGGAAGAGAAGTAGGGGAGATTAAAGATCCAGGGTAGGTTTTTGGTAATCCCCCAAACTATCCTAATGTTTGGCTCAATTTATGATGATATTAATTTAAGTTAACTCTTGTCAGTTTTATTAATTAGGGCTTAGATTTGTGTAACGATGATTTACACAAAAATCTTAGAAAGATATGAGGTTTTGCGTCAAGTGACTACCTAAGAATCCTAAAATAAGTTAGGACATACTGCATATTGGGACTATGCATGAGCCTAATAAAAAGAGAGGTTTTATGTCAAAAAAGTCAACCTCGGAATCTTAAAGATTGTTATTTAAACTAAAGAAAGGGTCTTGAACGAGTTGCCCACGGAGTCTGCTCCAAGTTCCATACTGAAATGTCTTCAGGTCCTCCAATCTTATTATTAAAAGTTTTATTTGTTTCGATATTTTTATAGTGAATTAATTAAAGGGTAGTGGAGGTATAGTTCAACCCTAGGCTAAGGCTAAGTTCACTTAAGATAAGTTAATCCCTAGTGTTATGATTTCTAGGTTCTCTCTAATTTAAACAACTTTTATTTCTTCATTATTTTGTCCTTAACACATACGTTCCATGTTTGATAAAAGCAGTAAAAGAACATGCACTGAGATGCATAAAACAATAAATAGAGCAAATAAATAAACAATGTTTTATCAAATCTTTATTAAATTTTAATTATTTAATTAGTGGTAACCCAGTCAAGATGTCTATGACTCTGTCGTCCCGGGTCGCCGGAAGCTCTAGCTTACTTAGTCCGAAAGGTGGTTGTCCACCAGGACCGGAAGTTTCTTGTCAACATCCACAAAATGAAATCATCCAAGGAATCCTTGTGAGCTAGAACAAAAAGGGGGTTTAAGTTGCGTTATATGGTATTTGTGATTAAGATATGATTAATTCTTGAATTACTTCATCAATTTTAGAGTTAAAATATTTTAGGTTGTTTATATCTTGTTGTCGGATTTTAAGTGTTTTATTTTAGTTATTTTTGTTTGCTTGTTGTTACTTATGTGAAGTTGACGACTTTGAAGATGACTTAACCTCAAAGCTTTTCTTTAAAGCCTTGTTGTATTTGTTTTAGTTTAAGTTTAAGTTTTAATGTGTTTTATGTAAATTTTACCCCTCCCAATGTATTTTATTTTATTTCTCAATTGATGTTCAAGTTGAGGGGTTTAGGTTTAACTTAGGCTTAAGGTTTTACCTAAAAAGTTCTCCTGTGTTCAACCTATGGGTTAGGTTCTTAACCTAAGGTTTAGGGTAAGTTTAGCTTAAGGCTAAGTTATGATTCAAGCGTGTTTAGCCTAAAGATCAGGGTTGAATTAGGGTTAACTAACATAAGGTTTAAGTTAATTAATCCTATTGATTTATAGTTAACTAACCTAAGGTTTAGGTTAACTAATCCTATTGGTTTAGGGTTAACTATCCCAGGGTTTAAGTTAACTAATCCTATTGGTTTAGGGCTGACTAACTTAGGGTTTAGGTTAGCTCATTCTATTAGTTTAGAGGTAACTAGCCTAAGGTTTATGCTTAGCTAATCCTATTGGTTTAGGGTTAACTAACTTAAGGTTTTGGTTAACTAATCCTATTGGTTCAGGGTTAACTAACCTAAGGTTTAGGTTAACTTATTCTATTGGATTAGGGTTAACTAACTTAAAGTTTGGGTTAACTAATCATAATTGTCTAGGGTTAACTTACTAAGGTTTAGGTTGATTAATCCTATTG